>RCUC01129090.1:0-14092 GCA_003697995.1 Taxidea taxus jeffersonii
TGGCTAGCCATCAGGAGAGCTCCCGGCCATCCACGCCGTGGCCTCCCCAGCCACCGTGCTTGGGTCTGCTCCCTCCCCTCCCCCGGCTGGCTTGCTGCCCTGCTCAGAGCCACACCCACCCTGGGGCTCAGCACGTAGGGAAGACAGACTTCTCCCCACATCGCTGACCATGGTGCATTCCAGCCAGAAACAACTCTGCTGCATCATGCTCCCGTCCCCGCACGTCCAACTCAAGGTCAGTCTGAGCCTGCTTTCATGTCCGATGCTTGTTGTTGAAAGGCGAGGAGTTGAGACTGCTTCGGAGTGGCCCCCGAGACAGCCCCAGGTGACTTTCAAACTCTTGTCTTCACGCTGGAGAGCTGCCGGTAGGGCGTCAGCTGGAGAACAGCGGTCCAGCTCAGAGTGGCCGGCCCGCACTGCCCGTGGCTTCGCGTCCCTGCCGTGGGTGTCACCCGAAACTGAAATCCTCGCGGCAGAGACACGGCTCCTGCTGGGACCCACACCCAGCTAATTTTGTTTTCAGAGTTCATTAAGGCCTGGTTTCAAGTGAGGCTTTTCTGCTTGGCTGTCTTTTTTAAATCACCCTTTAAAACTAAACTGTGACCACAAACAGCGCTTCTGGGTCACGTATGCAACGTGACAAAGTTCCCAGAGACTCCGTGAAGTCTAAATAGATTTTTATAATACTTATATGTGTATAATTGCATATATAATATATGTATCATATAACATTTATAACAACTTTGTGTGCGGAACAGAGTCGGTATTTTAAATGATTGTCAAGTGATAATAGACCAATAAAGGACAAATCGGGTACCGGAAACCTCCTTAATCTATACTAATCATCATGATTTTGTGTTCAGTACATCTGGGCCAGAAGGAAACTCAGCTAATATGAAGAGCCTTAGCGGGGGTGCTTGGTGGCTCAGTCGCTGAGGCATCTGACCTTCGATCTCAGCTCAGGTCTTGATCTCAGGCTCGAGGGCTCAAGTCCCATGTTAAAAATATATATATGTTGGTACATATATACATATAGATGTACATATGGATATATCTATCTACCGATATGTTCACATCTAGATTTCTCTCCTAAGGCACCTCAGACGTGCCCGTTTTCCGTCCCCGTGCGCACTGAGACCACCCTGAAGAAGCTGTCTGAAGACCTTGACTTTGTAGAGGAATTGTTGACATGTCGCTTAAAAATCAGCAAAATTTTCTTTCTCTTTTCAAAATTCCCCAACCCAGATTTTTTTTTTTCTTGTCCGAAAAGGTCCTTCCACAATTAGAAGAGATAAGCACATTTTTTTCAAAGATTTTAATTTATTTAAGAGAGAGAACACAAGCAGGGGGAGCAGCAGAGGGAGAGAGAAAAGCAGACTGCCCACTGGGCAGGGAGCCCAATACAGGACTCAATCCCAGGACCCTGGGATCATGACCTGAGGGCAGACGCTTCACTGACTGAGCCCCCCAGGCGCCCTGAAATAGTCACATTTTTCACTCCAGTTGGACACCGAGAAAGAGCCAAGGTAGGCCTATCAAGTTTGCTGAAGCAAAGATTCTCCTGTTCAGCATTTTGTCCTCTTTCTTTGTGACATTCCTGTCTTTCCTGGGCTTTCCAAAGAAACGGCAGGTGTGGATGTGTTGCGCTCCACACGCTGACTGCGCATCTAATGCGATGGTCGTTCCTTGGGAAGGTTGATCCACAAAGACATCTGTCTGCAGAGGGCTCGTCCTAGCTTCAGAAGCTCGGAGGCAGGTGGCAGCTTAGGGATCAGCCTGCGCAGACTTCTCTTACAGACCAGGAGCCTGTAGCCCGGGCAGGGGCCGACGCCCCCCAACAGCCACACAGCCAGCTCTGGTGGAGTCGAGAACCTGGGCCCCGGTCCAGTGTCAGCCTTGATAAACCAGGGCCGTCATCTAATTTCAGTAATTAAGTCATTTTACATGTTAGGTCATTTTTTGAGGGAATTACATGATTCACTGTTTTTAAAGGCTTATTTTGGAGATGGCGAACGGAACATCCTACTGAGCCAGATACCCTCTGATCGTCCCAAAACTGTATCATGGAACAGAGTTCGTACTGTGACAAAAGTGAATTCTTCTGGTTTGGTGCAATGTGTTTAAAGCCCATGACCAGGCAGGGAGATAGAGGATGTGTTAACCTAAACAACCTGTGGGAGTAGATTAGATGGAGAAGCTTAGACCTTGAAACGGGTCACTCATTACTTGAATTCCTGGGGTATCAGATTCTTTAAATGCTAACGTTTTAAAAGACACATGAATTTAAAATAAGAGAAGGCCCCACCCCGTTTAATCTTGTATGGCTCTGTACACATCTAACAACAATGCCCCCAACTGACATCAGCTTGAGTCAACCTGAGCTTTGATTTCTCAAAGCTAGAAAGCGTAAATTCCCACAATACCTCATTCCAAGAATCCAGAAACCCAGGATGTGACTCATGACAGGCCGAGGCCTTCTTAGGAGCCCTAGACAATGGTGAGGACACAGGCCGGGGCGGAAGGGTAGATCAGCCCGCAGGAGGCGTCACAATGGTATCAGTAGGGTGGGGTCATCGAAATGGCCCTTCATGCCACAGGAGAGCCTGCCCTCTTGACCTTGTGCTGATACGCAACATTTGTCCCAGCTTTTTGTACGGTTCCAAGGAGAGTGTCATGCTGTCTCCCTTAATCCCGAGAGCAGCCTTGTCAATGGATGGACAGGTGCAGTCATCCCTCTTGACGGCCAAAGAAGACAGGCCACGGAGTAAATCAGTGACACACTGGCGTCGCTAGGTTGACACGGAGCCGGGGCTGGAATCCTTCTGTTTCTTGAAAGGTCTGTCCCAAGCAACTTATTCCTGATTCATGGAGCGCCATGGACATTCCCACTTGGGATTCTCAGTCACCCCAGGAGAGAAACGGGGGGCGTTCTAACAGCCGCGACATCGGCAGGAAAAGAGAGCAGCGCTCAGGGACCCCCTTGAGTACACCCAGCAAAGGTCACTGCCCAGAGTGGGGAGCAGGAGTCTGCCAGGGTGCTCTGCTCTGAAGCCACCTGGCCGTCCCTTTCAGGGGCCAAAGCAGGTGTGGCCGAGGCCGTCGGCGTCTTGCTTCAAGTTGCCGAAGCTACGTCGTGTTGTCTTTTGCTTTTCTGTGAATACCAGCGACTTTTTAAAACCCGGGAGCACTGTCATAGTTTTGATGGAATGGGGAGGGTCATAAGTTTTGCCACGGAAATCTCAGGGCCTCCCCCGGTCCCTTTAACGGAGGCTGGGAGCGGCCTGCGTTTTGCAAGGCCCCCTTACAGCTGCCTGACTTCACCTAAGCCAAACGAAGGCATTTTCAGTATCAGAATGGCCACTCAGCAGACGACTGACGTGTCAGCGTTGAGAGGGGCTAAGGTTTCCGGGCGAGCGTGGAAAGACACCGCTGGGACACGGTGTTTTACTTGGGTGGCTTCATTGTGCAGTGGGTGGTGAGTTGGAAGGAAGCTGGGGGTGGGGAGGCAGGACCGTGCCAGAGCCCTGCAGCCAGAATGTCAGCTCGATTGGGGCAAATCCCTGGCTATCTGTTGAGACTCCGTATCTGCTTGTTCACAGTTTATCTAAGCAGCTCTGAAAATTGGCTAAAACCTCCTCAGGCCGGTATTTCTGCGATTCTCTTATGGTTCAACGCAAAGTTCCATTGTTTGTTTGTCCAGGTTCCCGTCCTCGGCTGCCCGCCTTGGCCCCGAAATGCCTCTCTGGGGCACGTGGCGCCCCGCCCTGCCGTAGGGTGCCCCCCAGGCTGGACCGTACGGGGACCATACAGGGAGAGGGCTTGGCCCCGCTGTCTGATTTAAAGACCTCCTGCTAGATGCCTCGGCCGAGACCAATTAGTTCCCCAAGCAGCAATTAAGGAGAGTTTGCTCCCAGCAACTGGCAGCCGCGTTGCCCGTCTTGACCTATTTTGGCTGACTGAGTCCTCCGTGCATACCTCGGTAATCAGGCTGTCCGCGTGTTTGGAGTCTTTGCTGCCTGCGTTCCCCTGTGCTGTGTCTCGCACTTCCCCGCTTCCGCATAAAGCAGTTAAATAATCCCTGGTCGCTCGGCTCCTCTGGGGTTAGTAACACAGTCTTCTTTCCATCAAGCTTTTTACAAAATGAAAGGCACCGATGCTCTTTTCTTCTAGAGAGCCCCCAGAGCGCTTACACCAGCCTCCAAAAATCAGCTTGGACGCTTTACAGGTGGTGATACCAGACGGAGACAGAGCAGAAGCGCCGGCACGGGCCGTACCCGCCCTGGACCCCCATGGTGTTTTCTGCAGCAGCCTGCCGTCATTCTCCTCCTAGAGGTGCCCATGCTGCTGTGAGGAGGGAGAAGCCATGATTTTCCCCGCTCGTCAGCAGCAGGCCGGTGCGCACAGAACGGGAGCCATGAGGCGGTCCACTGGGCTCAGCTGCCCTGACCCATGGCACCTGCGCCTGACCCTCTTCCACAGGACCCTGACTGCCGTGGTGACAAGACAGGACAGGAAGGTGTGCCAGCAGACCCCCGACAGCTCTCAGATTCCACGCACCTTGGTCCAAGTTTAGGACCAAGGGCGGTGGGCAGGTTGAGGCACTAGTCCAAGAATGGGTTCAAAACAACCAACAGAAGTTACTCTCTTGTATTTATTCTCAAAATGTTTGAGTGTCCTCATTACTAATGAGGTCAAGCACGATTTGTTGATATTTCTTGGCCATTTGGATATTCTCTCCTGTAATCTGCTGGTTTGAGTCTCGTGCCCACTTTGCTCTTGGGTGTCCATTTCACATTGATTTGGGATCTCTTCATCTATTCCCTTTTTTTAAAAAAAAGATTTTATTTATCTATTTGAGAGAGAGAGAGATAACAAATGAGCAGTGAGGAGGGGCAGAGGCAGAGGGAAAAGCAGACTCTCGGCTGAGCAGGGAGCCCGACATGGGACTCAATCTCAGGACCCTGCGATCATGACCTGAGCCGGGCAGATGTTTAACCAACAGAGCCCCCCTGGCGCCCTCTTCATCTGTCCTGAGTGCAAAGCCCTGCTTGGCCACATGTCTTACAAGTCCTTTGTTTGCTTCGTGGCTCAAGTTTTCGCTTCCTGATGCCCTTGGATGAGCTGATGCTTCAAATGTTAACATAGATCAGCTTGTGAATTTTTCTCAAGATTAGTACTTTCTCAGACTCATTCGTTAATTCTGAAAGTTTGCTGTAGATTCTTTTGCATTTTCTATAAATGCAGTCGTCGGATCTTCAAAAGTTGGCATTACACGTTCCTTTTTAGTCCTCATACCTTCTGTTTCTTTTTCTTTTCTTGCTTTATCACACTGCGTAGAATTCTTTGGCAATTTGAAGGAAATACTTCTCAATACCTTTTCCTGCATGTCATGTACACTCCAGCAGTAAGCTTCGAAATGGGTGTTAGAACATATGCAAGCTCTTTTTAGAACCCAAGCTCACCTTTCAACTGTGTGATCCCCAAAATAGCTTTCTGGGCCACCATCCAGTAGAAGGTGCCATTGGAAACCGTATTGCAAGCCCTCCTCATCTGCAGTGAGGTTTAGAACAGAGAGTCAAACACGGGACCAACCAGGAATCAGGGCGACAGCACATATTGGTGCTTTCCTGTCTCTGGACAGCAGATGCCAGAGCCCCCTCTACACAGCTGTTCTCCCAGGGCGTGTTTCCCCCCCTTCCTCCTCTGTCCTGATTCTGAGTGTGGACTGTGGGACGTTGAATGCCGGTGATGTTCCTGAGTAGGCAGGTGCTGGCAGGCAGAAGGCAGATCCTGGAAAACGATCTCTCTGCTCTTCTCTGTTCACGTGCACTGGGAGAACCTGACTGCACGTTTCTGCCGTATCTTGCCGTCCTGGAGAGCTCGGCGCTGAGAGGCGGGCCCTACTCTCCTTCCAGCGTTGCTGTGGTTCCTGTGGAACCGGAGTGCGCGTCTCACGTCTGCGGTGTTCTCTGATGTGACGGGCAAGTCTGCCCTGGAGCTCAGTTGGAGTTCTTCACAACCTACACATGCTGATCGTTCCAGAGGCCCGAGTGCCCGTAGTAGCCATGTGGGTCCTATCACAGGGTCCCATCGCAGTGAGAAGGCGGGTCTGAGAGGCGTCACTCCTGCCGGTGCCCACAGGGGCCGGTGAGACTTCTGCGAAGGGTGCGTTCTACCCACGGAGAGAGGCATCGGGTGGCGAGAGATCGCAGCTGTGCCTGTGGTCCGTCCATCACCCTGAGAAAACATTCTTGAGTCCTGCCAGGGACCCAGGGTCCACGTCTGCAGTAGGACCTCAGATGGTCTCGGATGCTGTAACTGGGAGACATGTCTGTGTGGCAGCCCGCGGGCTCGTTCTGCCTTGGCCTCATCTCCAGGCAGAAATGTCCTTCCCGCCATTTCAGTAAGGTAACTACCTACATTTCGTGAATAAAATCCTCTCCGTACTTGGGAAGCTCAAGGGTTCCCCCTTGCAGCCTTGCCATCCCGGGACCTGATGTCCCCCATCCAGCCTGTGTGGCAGAGCCCAGCTCCTTCTGCTCTGCTTGTGGTGACGTCACCAGCTTCTTCATCCCTCTCCCTGCCGCAGGGGTGCATGCTTGGACCTGCACACCTGCCGGGTCCCTCCCCTCACCCGCCTCGTGTCCACCTCTCGTCATAGTGGACCGTGTCTGGAAGCACATTTCTTCTCCAAACATCTCCTTATGGCGGAGGGATCCCAGACCACACGCGCCCTCCGCTTGCCCGAGCGTGGGAGGCTGGCGGTATCCTGCAGCCCTGTTTGGCCATTCCTGGAGTGGCACCGCTTTGTCCCCAGGACGCCTGCTTCCGTGGGACCATCAGCATGTCCCCCTCCCCCTTCATACTCCTCCAGGCGGAGGCTCAGCGTCACACCCCCAAGACCCCACGTGCCCCACTGCGGGGGAGCCTTGCACTCGCCGGCAAACTGAAAGGACTTCTCCCAAGTCCTCTGTGCTCCTTGCAACCCCCGGCGGTCCCTTCTGCCCGTGAATGTTGCCCTGCAGGATTCCCACCTGCCCTTCCAGGCCTCGCTGGTACGGCACCTTGCCGAGTTTTCCCGCTGGGACACGGTCTCTCCCGTGTCTGACTTCCTCGGCCAGTTTTCTGTACTTTGTCACGGCCTTTCCACGGTCACATCTGCGTGGCCGAATACAGTAGTTACAAATAGTGCCTAAGAGCAGATTTCACGAGGCCTCGGAGGCTGGGTGCCTTCCGCACCTCCCCCCAGGTGCCTTCACAAGAACGAATAACCCTGTGACTCTGACTAGCTCTGTGGGGTAGGGACGAACATCGTGCCCCTCGTACAGACGAGAAAACTGAGACCCAGAGAACTCAGCGGTGCGGCCGAGCCCCGTGCCAGCGGCCTTGACAGTCTAGCCACGGGGGCGCATCTGAGCTCCCAGGCACAGCCTTGGCCTGCAGGGCATGGGAACGTGGCGCCTGTCACCGCCTGCACGTGGGAGGTGTCACAGCAGGTGCACAGCGGGTGGGAGCTGAGCGCCGTGAGCCGTCCGGTCCACCGGCAGAGCCAGGCAGGAACGGTCACTTCTGACTCGGACATGCCCAGAGTGTGACCTCGCTTTCTGGGGGCTTCCACGTTGGCGGGTTGGTTCTACGCTCGTCTGTCTGGCGAGCACCGACCGCATTCAGCCGTCCGAGAGTGCAACTGCCAGGCGCGTCTGAGCCCACGGGCTTTGTGCCCAGATGCTTGTTTAGACCACGGATGAGGCTGCGCATCAGTGAGAAGGTTCATGGCTGCGCATTTGCATGGGGGGTCCACGTGCACCTCCGGCCTGAGCGAGCGCTGGGTTTTCTTCCGCAAGCGGAGGAACCTTCCGCTTCCTCTGTGCTCATCCTGGTCGCAGCACACACGTTGCATTTGCTTATTACAGAACAGATCGGTTCTTTGCAGTGTAGATTTTTAATCTGGGACCCTGGAAAATACCTTGGTGTGGAATACCACAGCAGGAAGGCCCCGGCGCGTCTCTCAAGAGCAAATATGCAGCCGACATGCCGTGTTTTGTTTTTGAAGAGCCTTTGGTGGTACAGGGGGAAGGTGTAAGGTAAAGAAAAGATAAGGATGCAGAATCTTATATAAAATACCATCTCGATCATGTAGAAAGAAGTACAAGTGAGAAGGCCGGAGGGAAGTTGGCACAGTGTCCTTTGGCCAGCGCTGGCCCCTTAGCCCTCTGCCGGGCCGGTTCAGCACCGTGCGGTCCGCGAGCCCAGCCCCTGGCTGAGACCGAGGGAAGCCAGCGGGCCTGGGACCCAGCTCCCAGCGGCCTGGACGTCTACCGCTCCACCCCTTGCCTTGTGCCCACCTATGCTGTTCTTGGCAGAAGTGAGAGCATTATTAGCGCCTGTCAGGGATGCGTTTCTTTCCGATCTGACTTTACGCCGTCACTCTTACTTCTGAACTCCCCCCATGCAGGCGGGTACACGTGAAAGCAAACATGAGAGCCGTCCACATCTGCGTGTGGGCCACAGTTTAAAAACAAAAACAAAACGAAACAATTTTTTTTTCTTTTTTGGTCTCCATGCTATTCCGGCGTGTTTTCACCACTATTCTGACGCACTGGTATAAAGAATTAAAATTTGACCATTTCCTCTTTTCCTGGAAAATATTCTAATGACTGTCTTTGATGACATGTCTGATTGTGTGTCTCAGGCATAACTGGTCTTTTATGAACACGCAGGATTTTAATGGTGCTGCATTTGTCGAGAATAATAGCACTATTCACGAAAACAGATGAATTCAGAAAAAAATGGGGAGTGAATATCGAAATGAAGTTGAACAGTAGGTTTTTATAGGGTCCTTAAAATGAAATGCATTTTGGAGGGCTGCAGAGGAAGCCGGGCTGGTCCCAGGCCTCCCGGGGCCTTATTTCTGATCCCACCACAAGCCGGCCAGATGGGCCTCGTTTTATCGACAAAGAATTGTGTTGAGGGAAAAAGAGTCAAACACACTTTATTGGGGAAAATGGATCCCCCGTCATGCGTCTCGGACTTTGCTGGGGGAATACGGGAGGCGGGGCCTGGGGGTCACCAGCAGCATCACCTGCGAACAGCTGACCCATGAGCTTCCTTCCAGGGGAGGTGTGAACACTTTATACACAGAGCCTTGACCCCAGGCACTGCCTGCCTGGAACTCGGAGTCTCGGCAGGCAAAGCTCTGGACGCCTCACGTGAGGGCAGGTTGTCTTCTCCCTGAGCAGGCGCGGGAAGGTGTCCACGTCCCACTGCCGACTGGCTTCTCAGAAGGTCACTTCCCAGGTGGCGGGATGTGCCTTCCCGGGACGTTTGCCTGGGCTCCTACACGGGTTCTGGCACACGCTCCCAGAGGTGCTGGGTCCTCAGCAATGACTTTTCTGGGGGCCGAGGGCAACCGAGGGGACCCAGACCCAACCTGCACGTGTCTCTCGGTGACATACGTTGGGCGCTTCCGTAGCTGTCCATGTAGGACTGTACAGTCTGCTCGCCACGCCTGCGTGCGCACTTCCTCTCCGGGTGATAACGCAGCCCCAGAGCTTCTGATTTCGTCCATGTGGATGGGACATGGGCACTGTGACGCTGATCACTGCAGATCCCAGGTCTGGCGCAGAAGACACTGCTCTGTGATATGGAATCATAAAAATAAAAGAGGGCGTCCCAACCAAAAAGAGCTGGTGAGGGCCCCCAGCTGTTGGGCAGTGGAGCCAAGCATGCCAGACAGGCCCGGACAGTGGTCCAGCTGCATCGGTCCTGGCCGGGAGCCGGCCACCGGCCCCACGCCAGGAGGACGGCAGGCGGGAGCACCAGGGCAGGCAGCTGAAGGGGAAATGGATCGCGGTCGAGAGGCAAACCCGTTTGCGGCGGTCAGAGCCGTTCACCTTGGAATTCTCCGAGCACGAGAGGCAAGCCTGGGTGCTTGCGCAGGCGCGGGCATTGACATTCTGCACTGAGCCACGCCCTCCGGGTCCTAGACCCCCCCCCGCCCCCATGTGACTGACCACCGTGGGCCTCCAACACCAGTGCTGGTGTGTGTTTGAGAGAATTTGAAATGCTTGTGTTCCAGAAAGTTCGTGTGCTTTGCTGTGTGCTCCATGTCCCCAAGACATTTTTCAGGACAGCTCAGGATAAAGCAAACACTTCAACTGTTAAAAATAAAGCTTTGGTACTCACAAAGACTAAACGTGGCCCACTCGACGAAAGCACTTGGAAAGTCAACAGCACGATACCAGCAACGTAGAAGTGACCGTTCTCGATGCTTTGCTGTGTAATGAAGCCGACCACAAGTTTTACTTCAGAACCACAGGCAAAAAGATGTCCAAATGGGCCAACTACCACTGTAAGGGCTGGGTTTTGTTTTTTTAATTTAAATTCAATTAGCCAACATATAGTAGGTCATTAGCTTCAGATGTAGTCTAAGGGCTGTCTATGGCTCACTCACATCCTAAGCTAATTTTTAAGTTAGATCTTTTCATGAACCCTCACTGAACCAACTTTATACACATTTTTAAGTTTATAAACACTTCGCTAGTTGATTCTAATAATTAGAGAAAAAAGAATGTTTCAGAATTTAAGAGAGGAAAGAATATTCAGGCAGTGAAGGCTGGACAGATAGTCCCCAGAAAGACCTCAAGCTTGGGAAGGCACCGGTGGGCACCTGTTAGCATGGGCTGGTAGAGAGGCTGGGAACGGAGGGCAGTGGTGTGTGTGCGCACGTGAGAGAGGCGGGCAGGGGAAGTCACTGAGAGCACAGCTGCTGAGACAAGGCACTCGTATGCTAAGACCAGCGAGGGGGCGTGAAGAGGTGGTGTGGGTTGGTCAGAGGTTTCCCCAGGGAGGGGCTGCCTGCACCCGTGGATGGGAACGACAGGCCTCTGCTCAGCGGCCAAAGCTGAGACCCAGGGGGTGGCTCGTCTAAGGATGAGGGGCAAGTGCAGAGTAGCCAAGGACACCCACGCACTTGCCGGCGCAGAGAGGAGTGATTTGCCTTCCTGCTCGCTAGCCTGACTGCCACGAGACGAAGACAGCCTCGTGTTTGCCGTCCCCTGAAGTCAAGAGCCAAGGAGACATCTGGTGGCCTCCCCATCCTTCCCCAGGTCTGACCCAGCCAGCAAGGAGCCCCAGGCTGCTGTGTTCCAGCTGGGACATCACGCTGGGCTTTGAGTGAGAAGTTCGGTTTTCTTGTTTAGGGCTTTGTTTTGTTTTTTTAAATATCTGCAAGACAATTTTTGCAAGAGTGCATGCCCCGTAAAAGGAAGAAAATGGGGTTGGCCTCTAGGCGGTGACATGGTGCTGGCCGGGCTGAGTCTTGCACAGCACCATAGCCAAGGCCTGCCACCCTCCTTCCCCGACGTTGTTGGTGGAGACGACGCGGCCGCTTCTCACCCACCTTTCTTGGCTGTACGATCTTGCAGGAGCATCCATGGGGCACAAAGAAAGTTCAGCGACTGCTGTTTAAGTGGGTCAGAGAGTAGGGACTTTTTCCTTCTACTTTTCTGCAGAGAATCATTGTTTACAGAAAAGAAGACCGAATTCAGTCACCGGAGGAGGATGCAGGAGAGGCAGCCTGTTACCGTGCTGATGGGCCTGGCAAGGCTTCCCGGAGTAGGAGGGAGTCTAAATGCATTCAGGCTCTCCAGGGGGTGGCACGGTAGTATTTAATTGTGGGGAGTTTCCTGAGGTCTGGAGCGCACCCGGGGTCCTCATGAGACATGCAGGCAGGACCCGGGTTCTCCTGCACCGGAAGCCCTCATGCAGCTTCATGACCCTGCAAGAGGGATGCCACCAACCCTCAGTCTCCTGCAGCATCACACCGTAAGCTGAAGACTTTGAAACAAAAAATGCAGTCCAAGGTGGGTCTTCAGTTAAACAAGGCTGGGATACAGTGGAGTTAACCCCCGCCTGTCCGCCCGTCCCAGCTCCGGGAGTTTGAGGCTTGGACTTGGCGCCGTAACAGGTGCTCAGTAGACTGGGTGGAAGGACATCGGGGGGCACTCGGGCTGTGCTGCCCCCGACTACCCGGGGTAGGGGTGGTCTGCAGCGTTTCAAAGCATTCCAGAAACGGAGGACTGGCGTACGGTGAGGGGGTGTGAGTTGGTGACACGTCAGATCTCTTTGCTTTGGTGGGAACTCGACTGACCCGGTCCGGAGCACTGGCGCTCTTGACACTTCTGATGCTCATCGACGGTGGTCGATGCTGCCGGGAGCACAGCTTGAGTCCTTGAGGGCGGCTGAAGAGGGGCCGCCGGGCATCAACAGCCGCCATGGTTTAATGTCGGAGAACCTCTGGTCCGAGGCCAGTGCCGCAGCGGTCCAGCCTGAAGACGGGACTCGGCCCACCCCAGATCCACCCACCGCCCTCCCATAAGGTGACTTCCGAATCCAGCAAATCAACCCTGTCCAAAGACTTGCCATTCCAAAGACGTGGAAGAAAGAACAGAGATAAAGAGGAATGAGACATGGGGTAGCGGTCAGCGCCATGACTCTGCCGCTGGACATCCAGGTCTGCGCCCCTCCCCCCAGCCCTAATCGTGGCATCACTGTCTAGTCCTGTGAGCGGCATCTTCTGAAGGATGGTCCCCGAGCCCAGGGGCCCACAAGTCCGGTCCCGCGAGCCCGTTCCGGGAGAAAGTGGAGCACGCCTGTAACCATGAGGCTGTTTTGAGGTCCAAAGAATTGTCAATGGGCAGAGAATATTTAAGTGTGTCGGGGTCACGCTGCCCTTGACTGTGAAGTGTGTCGAGGCGAGCTCCAGCCTCCGCTTCTCCAGGCCAGCGGGTGTGCACGCAACATCCGCCCCCATCATCTTCAGGCCTTCCTCTTGCTGTGTTCAGCTGGGTGGCCCTAGGGGCACCCCTGGCTGGGACTTCAAAGGGCCCCATCCCTTCCTGAACCTGGCAGACGTTTATGGGCGCCTATCAGGGCGAGCAGTGTCGTCTATTAAGGGCAAAGACTTGGGTGAGCCGGTGGGAGGAAGGGCTGCCCTCTGCGTGGGGCTCCCGGCAGCCCTTCCCTCCCGAGGGCGGCGTGTTGGGCGGAAGGAAGCTCTGAAACGTGACAACATTGGGAAGAAGCTCAGGTCTCTGCTTTACGTGTGTTTGTCGAGACAGAAACCCTGGTGAGCTCGGCCTCCAACTCCGACCCAGACTTCATGATGCCTGCGTCCCTCCGTCCTCCACTCCCGCCCGAGGCTCTGTATCCACGACTCCCTCCCATTTTTCCATCCACGGCCGGGGTGGCGGCGGGAGCAGGGGGGACTGTGGAGGAGCCGGTCCCTGTAGAGCTGGGCATGGGACAGACTCCAGAGAGCGTCAGCATACGTAGGCAGCCCCCACTGGCACAGAGAAGGGCCTGGACATGTGCTCGAAATCAGTAAGGCAAGTTCCTTCAAACAATGCAGATAAGCAATCAAAATTCAAGCAAAAAGCACAATAACTCAGTAAGAATCAATTCCCACTTGTTCCTTTGTGTGTGGCTCCTTTGTGTGTATCGCATTGTAGCTTGCGTCGTGTCACGGTGGTCACCGTGGAGCCCGATGAGCGGGGGCCGGCCTGCTCACCTCTGGGCCCCGGTGCTTGCGCGTGTGAAGGCGGCTGGCTCTGGGACCTTTTCTGGAAGCCGTGCCAGGGGCGTGCCCGTCCGTGAATGGGAGCAGCTCGGTAGCTCACCCTCCAAGCAGCGGGCCGGAGTGCTAGACGCGGGCCGGGGGGACTGGACCGCCGTGTCGGAGCGGACCCCTTCCTTCTCCGGAGGTGCTTGTCCTTTATCAGTCTGTCCTGGCTTCCAGGTCCGAGCCCCTGCCATAGTCCTGACGCTTCCTGGCCTTTGTTGGGCCGTGGCACGAACTCTGTTTTGAAAGGACAGGAGCATAATAAAAGCGGATACAGAAGAAGGGCCAGATGACATCACTGAAAGTATTTGAGGAAGTCCACTCTTTTCGATGTTTACCATCTCAGCATGTTAGTTGTTTGTAGTGTGTGATAAGAGCACTTTTGATACACTGGGGGGTTACAGGCCTGTGGCTCAGACAGTATTCATGAATTTTTATCTTAGGCTCATAGCAACGGAAAGAGAATAGGAG
>RCUC01129091.1:0-16200 GCA_003697995.1 Taxidea taxus jeffersonii
TGCTCAAATAAGAGACCCCACAGAGATGGGACTCAAATTATTTAGAAAAGGGAATAGTCTGGATCTTGCTATTATCTCAAAATCTCAGGGTACAGTTGTCATGTATATCAAACTCAGAACTCTCAGGAGGATATGGCATATGCCTGGCCTTGGTATATAAAGAGTTTGGTAAAGGACTCTAGTGCAGAGGACACCTGGATCTCTGAGAAGGGGCACTGCTTCAGTGGTGCTGGTGCCAGTGAACAAGGCACCATAAGACAGACTCTAGGGGAGCTAGAAGGTTCTAGAGGATGGGAAGAGTTGCCTCTGGCAGGTTAAAGACCATTGGTAGGGAAAAACTTGCAAAAAAGAAAAAAAAATGAAAAAAAAAATTTTCCCCTCCTCTCTTCCAGACCCCTTTGGTGTCCCCAGTTGGTGGCATTACTTGTCACAGAAAACCACCTGACAAGTAAAGTTCCAGTATCAAAAAAGCCCATTAAAGGACAATTTGGATCTGAGCTTAATAACTATCAAAAAAGCCCTGTTGCGCTGATATAATAATATCACATCATTATGGCTGTGCAAATCCCATATTTAAATCTTATCTGTTAAACTGCTTACATTCTAGGCACATTAAAAGAAAAAGTTGCAACATCATATTACAATATATGATTTGTATGGTTTTTGGTCCGGTGTTACTATATTTCAAATCTGTCCTTGCAAAACTAAAGCTTTGCTTCAAGTCAACTGGGTTTTATGCTTCTGTGTGTTTTTTGTTTTCTGTTTTGGGGTTTTTTGTTGTTTTGTTTTATTTGCTTGTTGATTATAAACTAATATTTGGTTGATATTGTAAAGTTCATAATGAACTATTTGTACTAGGTTGCAAGAAAATGATAAAGATGGAAATGATATATGAACACCATATAAAAATTTTATATAATTATTTCTGTATATATCCTTTTAAATTCTACTTAAAATAACCAGATTTTACATACAGAATTTAGATATAATGTCAAATATATGTACCAGCTAGCAGACATACTGATGAGATATGTTCTGAAATATTTCCATTTCCTCATTCCTCAGAAATTAATGTTTAAGGTAAATATAAACTTTATTCCACTTATGAGCGTGGTGGCCATACATCTTAGATCGCCAAGGACAGTCCTGGTTTATTCTGACTGATATGGACTAATTCCTAAAAGCACTCTCTTTTAGTTTCAGAATTGCCTTATATGGCCACCCTATTCATAAAGCTTCATAAGGCTGTAGAGTTTTCAGGAGCTATGGTGGAGGGATCATAGGCTATCTTTGCTAATTGGTCTTACTCAAAGAAAAAAGAAACTTTTCCTATCTTCATTCAGTAGTTTTACAAGTTAAAGCAAGGTACCCATTGAAGTTAGGGTCTATCATCTCACAGAGACAGAGGATAAGAGAAGTCTTCCTTAATAATTACATTTCAACCGTACAGCTCCCGGGTCCTTGAGAAAGGTACAGTGATGGGTTGCAAAAGTGGCAAGTGACTTTTTAAAAAGATTTAAGAAATTGTGGTATATTATTACTATAATAACATGGCAATAATAATACCTATTATTATTAGATATGGGATATTACTTAGCCTTTCAAAAGGACATCTTGCTGTTTACAACAACATGAATGAATCTGAAGGCATTATGCTAAGTGAAACAAGCCAGAAGCAGAAGGAAAAAATAACTGCATGATCTCACTAATATGTAGAATCTAAAAATGTTAAATACATAGAAGCAGAGTAGAATAGTGATTGCCAGAGGCAAGGAGAGGGGGGAAAGGAGAAGATACTGGCCAAAGAGTACAACGTTGCAATTTTGCAGGATGAATAAGTTTAGAGAACTAATGTACAACATGATGACTTTAGTTAATAATATTGTACTGAATACTGGAAAATTGCTAAGATAGTAGATTCCAGATGCTATCATCACATATATATACACCAAAGTAAGGAGATGACATGCCAATTAGCTTGACTATGTGACTTTAGTAATCATTTTGCTAAGGACATGCATATCAAATCATCATGCTGAACATTTCAAATAAATGCAATTTTTAGTTTAAAAAGAAAGAAAAAAGAAAGAAACCAGGTAGGACACACAGGAAGCATGAGACATGATCTTTGCTCTCAAGAATTAAAATGAAAGGAGGAATACTTACTCACTGATGGCCAAAAGACAGATGGACTATAGAATTAAGTGTAAATTGTAAAGTAGAAAATTAGGGTATTTTTTTCTTTTCAGTAACAGACAATGACTGAAAAAAAATACTAAAAATATTTGCAAATCAAATGAGCAAAAATTATTTGTATATTTAAGACTCCTATAGTAAATCCTCTAAGAAAAGGGAGGGAAAGAACCTCTGGTCAAAGTATCTAGATTTTGTAAACGCAGGGGTGAAAGGGTCAGGAGAACAGAGAAGAGATGTCTAACTACAGTTTAATTAAGCTGAGGGAAATATTAAAGCAGTCTTTGGGAATATATACTCTGAGTAAACATTTTATATGAGATACACACACACACACACACACACACACACACATATAATGGAATTTTACTCAGTCATAAAAAAATGAAATTGTCATTTGCAACAACATGTATGGAGCTAGAGAGTAAGTGAAAAAAGTCAGAGAAAGATGAATACCACATAATTTCACTCATATGTGGAATTTAAGAAATAAAACAAATGAGCAAAAAGAAGAAAAAAAAAAGAGAGACAGAGAGAGGGGGAGGGAAATCGAGAAACAGATTCTTAACTATAGAGAACAAACTAATGGTTACCAGAGGGGAGGTGGGAAGAGGGATGTGTGAAATAGGTGATGGGGAATAAGGAGAGCACTTATTGTGATGAGCACCAAGTGTTGTATGGAAGTGTCGAAGCACTATATTATGTACCTGAAACTAATATTATACTGTGTGTTAACTAACTGGAATATAAATTTTAAAAAAGAAAGAAAAAATTAGCATGATAGCAAGACATAGATCAATATAAATTCATCAACTATATAACTAGAAATGAACAATTAGAAAATATTTTTAAAGCTTCATTCACAGTATCATTAAAATGGATACAGAAATAAATTTCAGAGATGTGCAAGACCTGTACAATGTAAATTATCAAATATTACAAATCATATTTAAGGAAGAATAAAAGGAGAAACATAATGTGATTATAGATTAAAGAACTAAAAATTGTTGTGATGGCAAACCTCAAATTTCTTCTATGGGTGTAGTGTAATTTTCCTAATAGGTATTTTGGAATTAATTAAAAATCTCATGTTAAGGTTTACATGTAAAAGTAAATGACATAGAAAAGCTAAAACAATTTTGAAAATTGAAGATCAAATTTGGAAGCCTCAGACATACTGATTTCAAGAATTATTATAAAGATACAGCAACCAAAGCAGTGTTGTACTGACATAGGATAACACATAGATCAATGGAAAGGACTGGAGCAGAGTGACCTCTGCTATCCAGTCTCCTGAGAACAATGCCTAACACCCTTCACAGTTTATTCCCAACTGTCTTCTATCCCTCATTCCACCCCAACCCTAAACACACAAAAAAAATGTTCAAAAGTATACTCCCATTAGATGGGTCTTGGGAAGTTCTAGTTATCCATATTGTGATTGTGGAAATTGAGTTTAAACTTGTTCTCTAGTCTTCCTTTCCACTTCCTTAGACAGTTGTAGTTTCTCACCGTTCTGTTTCCACATTTATCTCATTACAGTTTACTCTCTGCATATCATAGTGAAATCATCTCCTTTTATATCTAAACTAATCCTTCGCAAAGGCGCTTCAGATCATGTTACTCTCCTCAAAATCCTTCAAAGGCTTTTATCTCACTCAAGCTAAAAACATGAAGTCCTTACATTGAACCTGAAGGCCATACATGACTTGCCCCTACTCCTTGCTTCCAAGACCCCACACCACATTGTTTTCTATCCTTCATCTAAATTTTCTGTTTTCCTCCAATTTTGACAGGATGTCTCACTTGTTTTTCCTTCTAGAAGGAACTTTTTTTCTTTTTGCACTGCTATATTCAAAGCACTCTAAATAGTGCCTAGAAGTAGTGGACAGTCAGAAACTACCTGTAGATTAGATAATTGAACAAATAAACAAGAAAAAAACTTCTAATTACATATTTGCATGGCTCTTTACATTATTGTTATTGGGAAAATTCATAGGGAGAGATTTTTTTAAGAGTAACGACCATTTAATTTAAAACATGAAAGCTTATCTTTCTTGATAACTGGTTAAAATAATAATAAATTAGCTAAAAATTATTTTATTTAAAAACTTTGTCTCACTTTAGATAGAAATCTGAAATTGCACATGGTTATAAAATATTTAAAATGTCTTCTACTGACATTCAAATGTAAAGTTTTAGGCTAGGTTTTGTTTTAACTTTAAAAAATTCAAAAGATGTGAGTACTGCAATAGAGTGTAAAGTGACACATTCAATTCCCATCAGACTCCAATCACAGATCATAGCTGTAGGGCATTTTTATTAAGTTAGGCTTGAATACATCTCTTCTGTTGGTTTTAGTCTTTGTGGAAATTTCTAATTTCATAAGAAAGTAAACCTTTCAGTATTAAAGTGTGTAGACAATATGATCTCTATCAATCCCCAGGTAAGATATTACTTAAGTTTCTGAATAATTATGACCTTGGAGATGATAAGAAAACTGAAAGAATTTATGGGAACTTAAAGCTTTTAGAGTCTTGTACCCTCGGTCTGGTCCCATGTCCCATGGCAAATCTGACTGTGGTGGGAATGAAAATTAAACATGTCCTATATTAGACAATAGTCCTGCTATTCTCATCCAAGTAACAAGGAAATAATAGAATAATGGCCAATTCTTATGACAGTTTTATCACATAAATATTAATATAAAGTCATATTTTATAGAAGATATTAAATTCATAAATTTTATAAAACATTTTTTAATATATGTTAAATGAATTAGATTTCTGTTGTATATTTCCTAGTATTTGTAGGAAACATTGAAGGAGCAGACAAGTAGAAAAAGGATTAACTTACACAAACATGCACACACATATCCACAAATATATGTAGCTATATGTATGTATACATATATACATAAAGCAAAAATCTCAATTTATTGAGGTATAAATATGATTTGGTCTTATTTTATCAATGTTTATAGTTGTATGTTCTCCTAACAGACCTTCTTAAACATGTGTTGATTTACAACTTCTATGTAGAGCATTAGTTGGGAACTTGTTTTCTCTATATGACAGGCTTACAAAATCTGCCCCTCCCATTAGGAAGAACTGATTTCTGGAAGGTCACAAGAAGCTAGCTCTCCATTCACAGGTAACAGTGTAGTTGATAGGCCTAGGGCTCAACTATTTATTGATATGCATGGTTTCTTTCAATGCCTTTGGAATCCAGGCTCTCTTTAACTCCTCTGTGACTAGAGGTATGATTATGGAAGCCTCGGGCAAAACCATTGAAAACTAATAAAACCACACTAATATCAGTATAACCCCCAGAGAATCTATGTTTTATGAAAGAGAAACTATGTATCTCTCATCCACCAAACATTTGAATGCTGGCAGCTCTGCTAGGACTCTCTCAGCTCAGTTCCTCTGTCATTTTTTTCAGACATTAGCATTTTTTAGAAAATTATTTTTAGACCAATGATCAGCAGCAGCACCTTGTTTACCAGTAGGAGCTATTTGGTATGCTCCACTTCATGCAGTTGAGAATGAAAGAGATTAAACAAAGAATCTCATACTAAAGGAGGGGATACATACGATAAGGGATCATTTCTACTACATGATTTCTGTAAAATCCAAACCGCTAATACAAAAGCTTACTGTCTAAATTGATCCTATATTTTTGGATACTGTACGATTTGTTTTTCTTTAAATTCTGTCATGGGAATTTAATCATCTGCTCTCAATATATCATGTCACCACTATAGTTCCCTGAACTAATGATCTTTCAGGGAACAGGATATTTTAAATCAGCTGGCTGAATCCTGTTTCACCAATACAAAAGTGAAATAAGTCAAGTAGAAAAAGTCAATTATCATATGGTTTCACTTATTTGTGGAACATAAGGAATAGCATGGAGGACATTAGGAGAAGGAAGGGAAAAATGAAGAGAGGGAGATCAGAGAGCGAGACAAGCCATTAAAGACTATGGACTTCTGGAAACTGAGGGTTTTAGGGGATGGGGTGGGGAGATAGGTTAGCCCAGTGATGGGTATTAAGGAGAGCACATTTTGCATGGAGCACTGGGTGTTATACATAACCAATGAATCATGGAACACTACATCAAAACTAATGATGTACTGTAGGGTGACTAACATAACAATAATATTTATATATTTGTAACATATACTTATATATATGTATGTATATACATATATATAGTTTTTCAAAACTGTCTAAAAATAAACAAATTTATGGAAACTTAAGGGACTGTATATTAGAAAAAGTTGCCCTGGGTGGCTCAGTGGGTTAAGCTCAGGTCATGATCCCGGGCTTCTGGGATCTAGTCCCACATCAGGCTCTCTGCTCAGCAAGGGTCTGCTTTCCCCTTCCTCTCTGCCTGCCTCTCTGCCTACTGGTGATCTCTCTCTGTCAAATAAATAAAAATAAATAAATAAATAAATAAAGTATTTTTTTAAAAAGTTGCCCTATGATTTAGTAAACACTATGACCATCACTCAGAGCATCCATACAATTCTTGAATAATGGATTCCATAAAATGGAATCTTGCTCTGTATAAACAAATGGCTTAGGTTATGTATAAGATCCTAATAGTCTATGATTTCTATGAAATTTTATTATTTAATTTACATCATACATTCTACTTCTCAATTGAACTAATTTAAATGGACAAATTTTGATAGAGCAATGGTTTTCCTGATACATGAAGATTTAGATATTAATAGAGAAAAGCAAATTAAAACCATTAAGTCTAAAAAAATTACACATACATGGCAGGGTTTGACTCTTTCTAGATAGTAATGGAAATCACATGTTCTCAAAACAAAACAAAACAGGGGTGCCTGGGCGGTTCAGTCAGTTAAGTGTCTGCCTTCAGATCAGGTCATGGCTCTTAGGTTCCTGGGATTGAGCCCAGCATTGGATTCCCTGCTCAGAGGGGAGTCTGCTTTTCCCTCTCCTTCTGCCCCTCTCTACCGCTTGTGCTCTCTCTCTCTCTCTCTCGTTCTCTCAAGTAAATAATAAAATCTTTTGAAAATAATTAACTCAACAAATAAAAGAAAAAAAATAACATTTGTACGATTCTATAAAGCCATAAAGCTTGGAAATAAAAAAGGAAAGAAAAGGTTTAGAAATACCCCAATTCAGTTGCCTTCAAACTTCTATGCTCACAAACTCCTAAAAGAATTTTGAAAACATTCACACATTTTTAGGTTGGCACAAAGGTTGTTATAAGTTTAAATAAATGTGAAGAGTATGTTTTAAGAATTGTTTCTTTATTTCTTTTGGGGGGGGTGCAGAAGTAGAGACTCCTCAAGCAGACTCCCCATAGAGCATGGAGCCCCATTTAGGGCTTGATTCTACAACCCATGAAATCATGACCTGAACTAAACCAAGAATCAGATGCTTAACCAAATGAGCCACACAAGCACTGCTACAAAGGGTGTAATTTTTGACATGTTACAAAAATTGGCATTTAAAAATAAAACATTATTTTCAGGTATCCAGTAAAATATATATACAACAGAATATAAAAGCAAACATATACATAGAATTTTTTAAAGCACTCTCATAAAATAAGCATGTACCTATTATTTCTCTTTTGATGCAGTTTGAAATTAATGATAGCAACAAACTGTATTATACTCTGTGACCTTATCTTGATGTTATATGTTGTAGCTACACTGACTTGCTTTCTGCAAATTTCAAAAAATGCAAGTATTTACTTTAAAATGTCTATATAAAAATGTTGTTAATCATTTTTTATCCATAAAGAATTATCCATTTCAAAATCTCAGTGTTTTCCATAAATACATTCATATTCAGAGAAAATGTGTCTAAACAGCAAATTTAGATAAGTATTCCTTTTTTTAATCAATCACATTTCTTTTCCGTAGAACTCTGCTTCCCTACTACAAAAGTCCTAAAACATTAAAAATTTTTCCACCTCTAGACACGATGGCTGAATCAGTTATCTACTCTCAAGTGCATAACAGGCAATCCCTAAATATCTGTGGTATACTGCAAGAAGTTTTACTCACTTATCTGGAGGCTAGCTGAACTTGTTTGGGGTGACTAGAGTGACCTATATTCATTCTGTCTTTCACTCAATAAAGACTTCTCACCAGGAATGTGTGCAGGTAACTTAACCTCAAGGAAATAAGAATCTGAGTGTATAACTAACCTGAGTTTGAACTAAATGAAGATCTAATTATTATGCCAGGAAAGATATCAGCTGGCCTATGGCAACCAATCTGTTGAAATAGTCACTGCAGTTATCAGATGTAGTTATCTGGTGAGTGAAGTGACAGCTGCTTTTGGACAGTATAAAGAGGGTTGATACTGTAAAGGCTTCAGGGTGAAATGATAAAGTAAAAAAAAAAAAAATCAATCTCAATACTGCATTGAACTCATAAAATGAGTTGAATGCAAGATAACATACCAGAGTTTCTTTACATCCTTCAGAAAGATCTCTTCTCTCTTTTATATCCATGAATTTGTGGTATTTGAGACAATGGTACTCTTTGAGTATTTGTTGTGTTGGATCGCCATCTCTTCTGTTTTAACATCTAAACTTTCCAGTCCCAAGTCTTAGTCATATCTTTGTCAAAATACTCCCAAAAGAATGTTTTGTTAATTGTGTTTAAGATTTTATTTATTTATTTGACAGAGATTCAGCAAGAGAGGGAACACAAGCAGGGGGAGTGTGAGAGGGAGATGCAGGCTCCCTGTGGAGAAGGAAGCCCTATGTGGGGCTTGATCCCAGGTCCCTGGAATCATGACCTGAGCTGAAGGCAGATGCTTAACAACTAAGCCACCCAGGTGCCCCACGAAAGAATGTTTTCAACAGAAGATTAAACTATTGGTGTCAATTAGAATTTAGAAGAACACTTTTACCATTTTGAGGTCTTCTGGATACTGACTTAACATGCAAAATGAGGTGTAATGATTACTACTGGCATTATTATCCACATTCCCAAGAGAATAAATAGTTGTTACTATATGATCTAGATAGCTAGAAATAAGATAAAACTCACAGTCTATTTTAGGATTCTTTCTGTTATGAGAATATTCCACAGGGGAAACAAACAAACAAACAAATAATTTCACAACCAAATAGTGGCAGAGCTATCAATGTTTCAGATCCATTCGGATTTAAAGTTTTGTTTCCCTTGCCTCTGGAGACATATCCAGAGTTGCTAAGGCTGAGGTCAAAAAGGTCACTGCCTGTGTTCTCCTCTAGGAATTTGATGATTTCCTATCTCACATCTAAGTCTTTCATCTATTTTTGAATTCATTTTTGTGTATGGTGTAAGTAAGTGGTCCAGTTTCATTCTTCTGCGTGTTGCACTCCAGTTTTCCCAAAAGAATTTGTGGAAGAGATTGTCTTTTTTCCATTGGATAATCTTTCCTGCTTTTTTGAAGATTAGTTGAGCATTTGGTTATGGGTTCATTTCTGGGTTTTCTATTCTGTACCACTGATCTATGTGTCTGTTTTTGTGCCACTACCATACTGTCTTGATGACTACAGTTCTGTAATATAACTTGAAGTCCAGAATTGTGATTCCTCCAGCTTTGCTTTTCAAGATTGCTTTGGATATTCAGAGGTTTTTGTGGTTCTATACAAAGTTTAGAATTGTTTGTTCTAGTTCTGTGAAAAATGTTGGTGGTATTTTGATAGAGATTGCATTAAACGAGTAGAATTCTTTGGGAAATAAATACATTTTAACAATATTTGTTCTTCTAATCAAGGATCATGGAATGTTTTTACATTTTTTCATGTTCCCTTCAATTTCTTTCATAAGTATTCTACAGTTTTCAGATAAGAGATCTATTACTTTTTTGGTTAGGTTTATTCCTAGGTACCTATGTATTTTGGTGCAGTTGTAAATGGGATTGATCCTTTGATTCCTCTGCCTGCTGCTTCATTGTTGGTGTATAGAAATGCAACAGATTTCTATAAATTAATTTTGTATCCTGTGACTTATTAAATTCATGTATTAGCTCTAGAAAATTTTAGTGGAGTCTTTCAGGTTTTCTACATAGGGTATCATGTCATTATTGGGACTTCTTCAAGATAAAAATCTTCTGGAGGGAGGGGAAAGATGGAAGAGAAGTAGGAAACCTTGTTTCAACCGGTCCCCTAAATTGAGCTAATTATCTACCAGAACACTCTGAACACCCATGAAATCAGCCTGAGATGTAGGATTATAAACTTCTCTCTCTATGGGGGCAGAAGACACCAGTGGAGAGGTAAAGCGGGCTGGGAATGGTTGGACTGATATCAGAGGATAAAGAGAAGGGGGAGGGAGCCACCAGAAGTGACCCATGGAAGGTAATAGCCCAATACAATAATGCCCTGTGATTGGGGACCAGCAGTGACTTGGAGTCTGGTTAAAAGCACTCAAAAAGAGCAAAAGATATTAAGGGGCAACTGGTGGAATTAGGTGGTCACAGGCACGGGCCTAAGCCCATGGACCCAGGATGGCCACCGCTGGTGACCACCCCTGCCAGAGTGCAGTGGAACCTCTGGGCTCAAAAGGTTTACACCACCGCTTGGCTGGGTGTACTCCCGCCCCTGCATGAGGGAGTCTGGTGATGGCATCAGGCTGCACTCCCTAGAACTTTTGTGTTCTGCACACCGTGTGTGACCCAGTTCTGACCCACTCCCATCCACACCTTAGAAAGCTCCGTGCAGACACTGGCCCAGTGGTCTCTAGGACCCGCGAAGGTCTGGACTCTCCCAGCCCGGGCCTAAAGGAATTCAGCACTCTCTCTGGTCACGAAGCCCTGGTGGCAACCTGCATAACCTGAGATCTGGACCCCAGACAGCAATCCTGGCAAAGGCAGCCTCCAGAAGAAGGCTTCCTGGACCAAGATGCCTCGAAGCTTTAGTGGCACAAGGGTACAGAGACAAGTGGGCGCTTTGGGTGAAATCTGAGACAGTGGCTGGGGATGTGCACTCCCTGTGGGTGGTCCCACAGCTCAGCAGAGTTTGCAGAGGGGTAGTCTGTGTGTTCTGGACTACTCAGGGGGGAGCTGACTGAGGCTTCTCTCTGAGACAGAGGTCTGAGTGCAGTTTGCTTTCCACTAAGCCTCTGAAAAGCCTCAAAAAGCTGCCAAAGAACAAAAACCTCCAGAGAACAAAAGCCTGAAAACCGGTTTCCACAGAGCCCAGCCCCTTGATAGGGGGCAGGAGAACTCAACTCAAGCAAGACAAACTGAAAAAACACTCCACAGTCCCCTCCCCCAGAAAGCCAGCCAAAAGAACTAGAGGACAATCACCACAGGGACCCCATTAAACTGTAAAACCCCAGTATCAGGGGGAAACAATATATTAAGCTTCTGGTATTGCCCTAAAATCTGTATATTTCATAGATACAACTTTTATTTTTCTCACTATTTTTGTTCTTTTTAATTTTACTAACCTATTAACCAATACAACGAGATATTCAATACAACAAATTCTGTAATAACCTTTTAAGTTGAACTTTTCTCATATACATATGTGTTTTTCTTTTTCTTTTCTATTTTTCAAATATACATATAGATATAAGCTTCAAGGTAATCCTCTTTCCCTAATAAAAACTACCCCTAGGTATAAACCAATTTTAATCTCCCCTTATCTCTGGAGAGTTGAGTCCTTTAACAAAGATATCAAGATACACCCAGGAAGAATCAAAATAACCTTTCTCATCCACATCCAGGATTTATAACCACCCTCCTATCTTTTTCTTCTCTCAAGTGTTTCTGTGTATGTGTTTTTGTTCTGGTATTATATAAATCCCATCCTTGGGGTTCATTTTGGCTGGGTTCTTTTTTTCTTTTCTTGTCATTTACTTTTGTCAGTCTTTTTATTTGTCAATTTTTGTTATTTACCTTATAAATCTTACCTTTGGGGCCCATTCCAGCTTGGTCTTCTCTACCCCACCCCCCGTCTTTCTCACTCCTTTTTTTTTTTTTCTTTCTTTTTGGTAGTAACTTCTGATTACTCAGGACCATTCCAGGGTACACCTTGCCTGGATCATGGTTGATATATTCAGCTATACATCCCCTCAACCATCTCTCACCAAAATGACTAGGAGGAGGAACAGCCAACAGAAGAAAAATTCAGAGACTGTGCCCTCTCCAACAGAACTGTTGGATATGGACATAAATAGTATGTCTAAAAGGGAAGTCAGGCTAACAATTACCCAGGTAATGACTAGGATGAAGAAAACCATTATTAACAACATAGAATCTCTAAGGTCAGAAGTGAAGGTCACCTGGGAAGAAGTTAAAAATGCTATCACTGAGATCCAGTCTAATCTAAATACTCTAACAGCTAGGATAACCAAGGCAGAAGATAGAACTAGTTATCCAGAAAACAAACTGTAGAGAAAAAGGATCAGGAGGAGGCATGGAAAAAACAACTTAGAAGCCATGAAAACAGAATTACAAAAATAAATGACTCCATAAAACATTCCAACATCAGAATTATTGGAACCCCTGAGGAGGTAGAGAAAGAGAGAAGATTAGAAGACATAGTTGAACAAATTCTGGATGAAAATTTTCCCAATCTGAGGAATGGAGCCAGCGTTGTATCCTAGAGGTAAGAGAATACACCCCCAAGATCAACGAATCTAGAACAACCTGGAAATACTTAATTGTGAGACTCACGAATCACAATTTTAGACAAGAGCATCTGAAGGCAGCTAGGGGGAAAGAGACTCATTAAATACAGAAGAAGGTCCATTAGAATAATGTCAGATTTGTCCACAGAAACCTGGCAAGCCAGAAAGGGCTGGCAAGACATATTCAGGGCATTAAATAGAAGAACATGCAGCCAAGAATACTTTATCCAGCAAGGTTGACATTCAAAATGGATGGAGAGATAAAGAGCTTCCAAGACCAGCAAGGTTTAAGAGTGTGTGACCACCAAGCCAGCACTACAAGAAATATTAATGGGAGTTCTATTAAAGAAGAAAGAACCCAAGAGTGACACAGAACAGAAATTTACAGAGACGATCTATAGAAACAAGGACTTCACAGGTAACATGATGTCAATAAAAACATATCTTTCAATAATAATTCTCAAAGTGAATGTCCTAAGCACTCTCCCAAAAATGACACAGGGTTGCAGATTAAATAAAATGTCAGGACCCATCTATGCATTGTCTAAAAGAGACCCATTTGGAATCTAAGTATACATCCAGACTGAAAGTGAAGGGATGGAGATGTATCTTTCATGCCAAGGGGCCTCAAAAGAAAGCTGGGGTAGCAATTCTCATATCAGATAAATTAGATTTTAAACTAAAGACTGTAGTCAGAGATAGAGAAGAACACTACGTCATTCTTAAAGCATCTGTCCACCAACAAGATCTAACAGTTGAAAATATTTATGCCTCCAACATGTGAGCAGCCAACTACATAAGACAAGTGTTAATCAAGATAAAGAGTCACATTGATATGAATATATTAATAGTAGGGGATCTTAACATGCCATTCTCAGTAACAGACAGATCACCCAAGCAGAAAATCAATAAAGAAACAAGAGCATTGAATGACACAATGGACCAGATGGACCTCAGAGATATATACAGAACAATTCATCCTAAAACAACAGAATACTCATTCTTCTCGAAGGCACATGGAACATTCTCCAGAACAGACTGCATACTGGTCACAAATCAGGGTTCGACCACTACCATAAGATTGAGATTATTTCCTGCATATTTTCAGACTAGAGTGCTTTGAAACTGGAACTCAATCACAAGAAAATGTTGGAAGTAATTCAAACACTTGGAACCTAAAGACCACTCTGCCTAAGCATGTTTGGATCAACCAGGAAATAAAAGAAATTAAACAGTTCATGAAAACCAATGAGAATGAAGACCCATCGGTCCAAAATCTATGGGATACAGCAAAGGCAGTCCTAAGGGGGAAATATATAGATATCCAAGCCCCCCTCAAAAAAATTGAAAAATCCAGACTACATCAGCTCTCTTTACACCTTAAAGAACTGGCACATCAATAACAAATTAAGCCAACCCCCCACACAAGAAGGGAAATAATCAAGATTAGAGCAGAGATCAATGAAATAGAAACTAGAGATACAGCAGAACACATCAATGAAACTAGAAGCTGGTTTTTTGAAAGAATCAATAAGGTTGATAAACCACTGGCTGAACTAATCCAAAAGAAAAGAGAGAAGACCCAAATTAATAAAATTATGAATGAAAAGGGAGAGCTCATGACTAACACCGAGGAAATAGAAACAATCATCAGAAATTATAATCAACAGTTATACACCAATAGGTTAAGCAACCTAGACAAAATGGATGCATTTCTGGAAACCTATAAACTACCAAAACAAAATCAGGAAGAAACTGACAATCTGAATAGACTAATATCTAGTAACAAGATTGAAGCAGTGACCAAAACCTCCCCAAAAACAAGAGTCCAGGACCCGACAGATTCCCTGGAGAATTCTAACAGACATTCAAAGAAGAAATTATACCTATTCTCCTGAAGCTGTTTCAAAAAATAGAAACAGAAGGAAAACTTCCAGACTCTTTCTATGAAGCCAGCATTACCTTGATTCCCAAACAAGGCAAAGGTCCCATCAAAAAGGAGAATTTCAGACCAATATCCCTGATGAATAGGGATGCCAAGGTTCTCAACAAGATCTTAGCTAATAGGATCCAACAAACAGTAAATTAAAAAGTTTGTCCACCATGACCAGGTGGGATTTTTTCATGGGAGGCAAGGGTGATTCAATTTGCAAATCAATTAATGTGATAGAACAAATGAGTAAGAGAAGAGAGAAGAACCACATGGTCCTCTCAATTGATGCAGAAAAGGCATTTGACAAGTTACAGCATTCATTCCTGATTAAAACTCTTCAAAGTATAGGGATAGAGGGAACATTCCTCAACTTCATAAAATCTATGAAAAACTCACTGCAAATATCATTCTCAATGGGGAAAAGCTGACAACCTTCCCTTTGAGATCAGAAACAGGACAAGGATGTCTACACTCACTACAGTTGTTCAGCATAGTACTAGAAGTCCTAGCAACAGCAATCAGACAACAAAAAGAAACAAAAGACATTCAAATTGGCAAAGAAGAAGTAAAACTCTCTCTCTTCACAGATGACATACTTTATACGGAAAACCCAAAAGACTGCACCCCTAAACTACTAGAACTCATACAGCAATTCAGTAATGTGGCAAGATAAAAAATCAATGTACAGAAATCAGTTGCTTTATTATACACTAACAATGAAAATACAAAAAGGAAAATTAGAGAATTGATACCATTTACTATAGCAGCATGAACCATAAGATACCTGGAAATAACCCTAACCAAAGTAGTAAAGGATCTGTACTTCAGGAACTATACAGCACTCATGAAAGAAATTGAAGAAGACACAAAAAGATGGAAGAGTTTTCCATGCTCATGGATCAGGAGAACAAACACTGTTGAAATGTCTACACTGCCTAGAGCAATCTATACTTTCAATGCCATCCCAATCAAAATTCCATCAGCATTTTTTGAAGAGCTGGAATAAACAAACCTAAAATTTGTATGGAACCAGAAGAGACCCTGAATTGCTAAGGAAATGTTGAAAAAGAAAAACAAAACTGGGGACATCATGTTGCCTGACTTCAAGCTTTACTACAAAGCTGTGATCACCAAGACTGCATGGTACTGGCACAAAAACAGACATACAGACTAGTGGAACAGAGTAGAGAGGCCAGATATGGACTCTCAACTCTATGGTCAAATAATCTTTAACAAAGCAGGAAAAAAATATCCAGTGTAATAAAGACAATCTCTTCAAAAATGGTGCTGGGAAAATGGGACAACTATGTGTAGAACAATGAAACTCGATGATTCTCTTACACCATACACAAAGATAAACTCAAAATGGATAAAAGACTTCAATGTGAGGCAGGAATCTATCAAAATCCTAGAGGAGAACATAGGCAGTAACCTCTTCAATACC
>RCUC01129092.1:0-21671 GCA_003697995.1 Taxidea taxus jeffersonii
TTCTTTTCTGTTTATTTCTCACATATTTTCTGCCAATGTAAATCAGAAAACCAGTAGCATAAGCTCAGCCCTGGCTAGAGACCAAAGAGAAAGGACACTCATATGCAGTTGGGGCGGGAAGCAAATAACAGGTGAGGGCAGACCTATCAAGGAGTACATGATTTGATTATAATATTGTAGCACTCAGGGCAGAGGTTCTGACAGGTTCTTTGAAGGCTATGATGGGTTATGGGTGTCTCAAAATTCATATGGAGAAGTCGTAACCCTCACTACTCCCAGAATGCAACATTATTTGGAAATAGGATTATTGCAGATGTAAATAGATACGATGAAGTAATACTAGAGTATAATAAGTCCCTAATCCAACATCCCTGGTGTCCTCATAAAAAGGGGGAATTTGGGCACAGATTTGCAAAGAGGGAGAACACCATATGAAGATGAAGGCAAATATGGAGGGGAGGGGACTTCTATAAGCCAAGGAATGCCAAAGATTGCCAGGGAACTACCATAAACTAGGGGAGAGGTACAGAAGAGATTCCTCCACATGGGTTTTAGAGTCCTGCCCATGTCTTGATCTTGGATTTCTAGCTTCCGGAACCATGAGACAATAAATTTCTGTTGTTTAATCCACCCAATTTGTGGTACTTTGTTAAAACAAGCATAGGAAACCAATACAGAGGACAGTGTTGCCTGGTGAGGGTGGCAAATAGGAGAGATTGAGAACAATGTGTGACTCCAAAGATTCAGTATTCTAAGGTATGGTCCCCTCTCCTCCTTAAACTCAGCAGGAGAGCAACTAAGACTGGACTTTAGCCTCTCCTCCTGGTACCAATTACCCAGGAAAGTTATAACAATCCACATAACAGATTGAACAGTGTCATAAACTATTAGAACTAATAAGAGATATCAGTAATATTAGCAAAGACCACTCAAGCTTTAGTGTCCCTCTATTATCAGTAATAAAAAAACTAGAAAATATAATGGAAAATAACATGATGGCAATAAATTCATAGCACATCTAGGAATTTACTTAACAAAGAATGCATGACACTTTTATAGTGAGTAAAGTAGAAGACAGAGACAAATTTCTGAGTATAAGACTATACCATTATGTTCATAGATGGAATGACTTAAAATGGTAATGGAATCAAATCTCTTAAAAATATTTTACAAATTAAATACAATTCAGAAAAATTCCAGCATTATTTTTTGATAGAGTTGAAAGACCAGTTCTCATATTTGTGGCTAATATTGAAAGTCAAGTTAATTTTTGAAGCGGTGAGTAAATAAAGGGGAATTCCTTAGCAGATAGGAAGATAGACTATGAAGCCATGGTAACAAAAATGGTCCTGGTACAGGAATAAAGTATTACTACAATGGAACAAAATGGAAAGTTTAGAAGATCCATATCTGTCTAGGAACTTGATATAAAATAGAGATGGCAAGACAAGTCAACGAAGAAAGGGCAGCTTCTTGAGTAGTTGATCTTGGGAAAGGCAAAGTGAAATTTCTACCTCACACCATACACAAATTAGATAATTTGAGACTTAAATGTGGAACATAAGACCTGTAATGTAATGAAAAAAATGGGAGAATTTTTAATGGGATTAGTATGTAAGATATACAAAGTACTCCCGTAAATCAACAACAAAAAGGCATTAATACCAACACAATGTTTCAGACTTGAGTAGGGGAGCCAGAATGGGAAACTCAAGTGACTCACAGTATAGGGAAAGATTTCAACTTCACTCATAGTCATAGAAATGTCCAATTTTGTCTTGCAGCAACAAGACACTGCATTATAGTCATCAGTAGACAAAAATCAGATTTTCAGAGAATATTAAGTTTGACAAGGACGGCAAGGAGGTGAGGAAACAGGAAGCTTCGCATTTCAGGTGGTGGGACTATTAATATTAATTGGATCAACATTCTAAAGAATGACTTGGCAAGTGATATGGCAGACCTCAGCAAGATATTATGCTTTTAGTTATAAAATAAACAGAATTTTAATTAAAAAATGAAATTCTGAATAGGATTTTTTGCACAAATACAACCCTCATATATATATATATAATATATATAATATATAAAAATATATATATATAAATATATATAAAATCAATGAATTTATATCAACAGTAGTGAGCACCTCCATGAATGGGGGAAGTCCAAACTCATTCTTCTCTGGATATGTGGTGTGGAAGAAAGGTTGTGTCCTTTGGAATTAGAACTTCTACTCCAACTTCAGTACACTTTCTACTGCACCACGGACAACTTGCCAGTGCTGTTAAAACCACAATTGTCATGAGACTGAAACCAGCCACGGCAGATTACTCTTGCTAACTGTTGGCTCAGACTGAAAACCCATTCATAGACCTAAACAAAATAATGCTTTACAAAAATTACTTTCATTAGTAATTGTATTGTTTTGTATTGTTAATACAATAATGCCTCTTGGGTAGGGGCATCTCAGTATCAACTGAGAAATGTCAAAGATTGGACCTATTAGAACAAAACACTGATTCATCTTTGTGTCTCTAGTACCTAGCTCAGTTCCTAAAATTTAGGGACTTCTTAATCATTTTTTAAATTGAAAGACAGGAAAAGCCACTTGCTTCCAAAAATCACAGGAAGATATTTTTTGGAGAGAGTGACCTCAACTCTTTTCCTCCTCTGAGGGTCTTTTTATTAAAAAAAAAAACAAACCCAGCAAACATATTTGGACCCCCAACTGTGTGCCAGGAACGGACCAAGTGAATTACATACATGACCTTACTGAATTCTTCCAAGGATCCACATGTAGGATCTATCAGATTACTGGGTACAGATGAAGAAACAAGACTTGGAGACTTTAACTTTGCTCATGGTCATATTGCAAGGCATAGAGTAAAAAATTAAACCAAGTCTTTCAACTTCACAGATATTAAAGGAACAGCTACAAGGTAGAGCCCTCCCTCTAGCACAATAGATGCTGAAAAGATAAATAGAACATGGTGTCTTTTCTCAAGAGCTTACTCTCTACTTAGTCATTTGTAAACTGTGGAAAGTGGGAAATATTTAATGCAAAGAATTTGGAAAAAGTTCTGGGAGATAACAAAAGGAAAAGTTTAATTTTCTTTGATTAGCAAATGGCTTCCCAAAGATGGTGGCAAATGAGCCAGGCATTAAATGGTTCTGAATTTGAATGTGTCCAGAGGCATTTCTTGAGAGGCAGTTAGTCAAGCTAAAGGGCAAGACATTTAGATCAGGGGTACTAAGGGAGGCTGGAAACGAAGGAAGGAAGATAGAAGAGGACATGGATATCTGAGATGAACCTTCATAGGTGTGATAGCTCCAAGTTTGGGACTCCATCACATCACTGAAGGTAATGCTGCAAAGCCAATGATCCAAATATGGAGTCAGGAACTTTGTGAGTCCCCTGAAATTTTTGGCAAAAATGTATATGCATGTGTGTGTGTGTGTGTGTGTGTGTGTATGTGTGTGTGTCACAGAATGAGAGTGGAGAGGGAAGATGTATGGGGAGGAAGGGTGATATTAGTGTTATTTTCTGAAGAGAAAGACCACAGTCCATAGGTGATCATTATGGATTCTCTATGGATTAATAATCTACAAAAAGGTGAAGAATCTTGGCACATAGAACGAGAAGGCAAAGATAGGATCTTTGGAGTTACGTAAATAATGTGGATTCAGCGAAGGAGGCTGGAAGGAAATTGTCAGAACCGTGAACATCTGTTATTACAGAGGACCAAGAGAAAAAAAATAACTTGAAGCATGGGATGACTGGTCAGCCACTCCTAGCGAGGATAAGAGATCAACAAACATATTGGTTCTCCCAGGTGTGATCATCTGTGCTTTCCTGAGTTACCAGGAAATATTGGCTGCTTTTAATGGGTGCTTTACATGGTTAGGAATAATCAAGCTAATGCAATCACAGCTGAAAAACAAACTCTATTTAAAAATTGTCCACAAGATGGCACTATGGGCCAATAAGAATATTCATTGGCCTTCTCAAATAAAGTCTGTTTACCTTCCTCTCCTTTTTTCTTTATCCTTTGCTAATATACTGCAGCCTGATCCCCTGCATTATTTGTCTATTAAAAATACTGGCATTTGGAAATAATATCCCTAATTTTCACGATTCCCACTTACTCTTTATGTAATCATCAGTAGACTTTGGAAAGCCTTAATTTGAATCTCAGTTCTAATACAGGAAGTTGGATCTAATCTCTAATTTACTAAAAACCCTCAGAAGGCTGTGTGTAGTCATTGCTCACATTTATTGGTCCTTGGGGAGCCTTGAGATGGGGAAAGACAGGAGGGAAATAGTAAAAGGAGAGAAAGGGCTCTCAGTTTGATCAGAAAAGCAAAGAACACAACACAAGCTTCAGCCATGATTGGCCTGGCAAGGGAGTAAAAGCAGCCAGGAAATCCACGAAGCTACAATGTCGCTTTCAAGAAAAAGAATCTCATTATCCTCGGGTACATAGTTGTTGGGACTTTCACTTAAAACCCATGTTTTAAAAGTAAAAAAAAAAAAGTTATTATTGTGCAGAAAGAACAAATGTCTTGAGTTAGATACCAAGATGAAGTATTAAAATTTATCCTTTGACCATAGGAAATCATAATACGATTTTACATTGAATGGCACGACCAGTTTATGAAGTGCTAATAAACCTCCATCATCTTGTATAATTCTCGGAATCACCTAGTGGGTGGGCATGTAACCAACCCCACTTTACACATCTGGATGCTGTGACTCAGAGAGGTTCAGAGCCTTGCTCAAGGACACTCAGCCACCAAGTGGGAAAGTGGCATGAAAATCTAGGTCTTTAATTTCCTTATCTGTGAAAGGAGCTAATGATACTTATTGATGTATTAAACATAATAAGATGTATTAAACATAAGACATAGTAAAGGTCTAGTCAGAAAGTCAGTATACGTTAGCTAGTTTCATTATTTAAAATTAGTTAAAATGCCTATTTCTAGCGATATATACGTTAAAGATCTTCGGTTGCAAGAACAGAAACCAATTAACTTGCTAATAATCTGCTAAATTACCTCTTGTTAAACCATGCCCCCTCCCCCATTGTGCAAAAACAGAATTTATTGGAAGAACACAGAATAGCTATAGAATCAGAGGAAAAGGAGATGAGCCTGGTTTGCAAGTACGGGAGGCAGGAGATATCAGGATTGACCCACTTTGGAACCTGTGTGCACTCCCTAACAAGTGGAAGCAAGGCTGATACAGAGCCCTGCCAGGTGAAGGCAAGTTACCTAAAGGGAAAATTGGGGTACTGTCATAGAAAAAGAAATAAATACCCAGCAGGGGGAAAAAAAAGTATCTGATGTCATTGCATAGAATATTTCTAGAACGAAGACCTTAAACATCACTTTATGCAGAGCTGATGCTAACTGCCTATATTAACTGAACACTTACATGCCAGGCACTATTACATTTATTTACATGTTTAATCCTCTGATAATTTTACAAGGCAAGTGGTAGTATTAGTAGCATTTTACAGGGAAGGAAACTAAGGACCAGAAACTATTTGACCAGAGTGGCAGAGGTAAGTTTCAAACTCAGCTGGAGCTCATCACATCAGAAAACAACAGTCTTTAGAGGATGGTGGTCAAAATAAAAGAAGTCGTTATTAGATGGAAACATGAGTTGCTGGTATTTAGCTATTTTGTGCCTGGAAATACAGTGGTTTCCTATGACTTCATCTTATACACGTATAGCACTTAGAACAGTGCCTGGAATATAGTCAGTGTCCAAGGACGCTTCCCATTATTATTAGATGATCCTGCCCATCTACAGTTTTTAGCTATAAAAACCAAAATTGAGCAGGGACATTTTTATTGAAACTGGACTGGGAGTAAAAGCCCAGGAGGGTGTCCTTTGACTGGTGTCACATTGAAGTTCCCCAAGGAGAGCTAAACATTCTGCATATTCTTTTCCACTTAATGATCTCTGCGCATCTGTACTGTTTGCTTCCTCAGATGTCAGTTTACAGCATATTCCTTGGGACTGGGATCAACACAGCAGCCCATGCAGAAGGTTGGGCTTCATCCTTTGGGGCTTGATCCCCTCTTCCTCTCCCCTCCCTCCTTCCCTGCTTGCCCTTTCAGCTCTGCTACTGAAACTACCCTGAAGAAATTCTCTGTGTGACCCAGAGCTGGAATTGTCTCTGGGAGCTGCTTCCCTCAACCTTTGAGCTGTTTATCAACAAGGAGGAGGGGCAGCTAATCATACTGTTGTGAAAAGAGTGGCAGGAGATGGCTCATGCCCAGGAGGAGTAACTGCCCCAGCCAACCCCTGGGGAGCACTCGGGTTCTCAGATAAGGTGGGACAATCAATGACTCTACAATTCACTACAGATCCACACACTACCTCTGCAAGAGAAAAATAATTCCTGAGCACAATTCCATGCTTCTCCTTCAAACACAAGCATCACTGCAATCTGCCTGAAGAAGCAAGGTCACGCATAAGCCAAGGGTTACTTATTTCCTGAAAGGGTAAATGAGGACTTGTTTTCAGTGAAACTGATTTCCAAGAAGCATGTGTCTTCTTGACTGCTGACCCACTTCCGGATTCAATCCTGGCGGCTGCGTTTTTGAGAATTTCATCAGGGTACCTTCCTACTGTGAGTCCATGTTGGAACTTACATGGTCTTTAAAAGGCACAAATAGCTGCATTGCATAATGTAACCTGATGTTCTGACAACCCCACTTATACTCAGGCTAAATTTAAAGGTCACCATTGCAGGGAAATAGTGGCAAGAGAATGAAAGTGCCTTAAACACGAATTTCACAGATGGTTTCTCATTTTGAGAGTCTTGCACTGTAAAATAGAGGCCAAATTGCCGGTGAGCTTAACAAAATATACAAGCGTAGAATCCATTTCTTGGGAACAAGGTAGCTTTAGGAAAAATTGTAAAATATGTAGACACAAGTGTGAAATGGTCCAAGTTTGTCTTAGATGTCCTCTGGAAGATCATTTGTTCTTTCCCCTTATATTCATCAAAACTTGGCTAAGCCCTGTGAATCGAATGGTACACAAGACAAATATAATCCCTGCCTTCACAGAGCTCTCAGCTTATCGGGGAAGAAACACATAGAAACATGTGACCACAATAAAGGGAGGGAAGGTTATAAAAGAAGAAATTGGGAACATTTGAGAAGCAGGGGGTGGACAAAGGTATGGATAGCATTTTCCCCAGGGAAGTAATGCTTTAGTTGGGAACTAAAGGATGAGCCAGAGAAAAGCAATTTAGAAGAGAAAGGATAAGGCAGATAGAGGGAATAGCATATCTAGAAGCTCAGAGAGGAGAAAGAGCAGTGTAGCTGACACTAAAGATAATCTAGGGCAGGCTCAGAAAATTATGGCCCACAGGTCCATAGTCCAGCCTGCTACCCATTTTTATAAATAAAGTTTAATTGGAATGCAGCCACATTTACCTGTTTCCTTGTTGTTTATGGTAGCTGTTATTCTACAGTGGTTCAGTTGAGTAGTTATGACTGAGGAAGTATGGCAATCAGCTCATAGTAGGTACTTAATAGTTTCTGTTCTATTACTGCATTCTTCTCATTTTGCCAATGAGAACATTGATGTGAAATACCTTAAGGGGGAATAGAAAGTTCCTATCTTCCTAGGAAGGGGCTCATTGTTCTTCGGCCAGACTAATTTTAAAATCAAATAACCACTTTGCATTAGCACCCACAGTACTGAAAGTCATTAAGTCAGCAACACTGTCACACAGGCATCCACAGCAAAGGGTCAAACAATCTGTGAACACCCATCTGAAAAATACATCCATCTCTGAATTCTACTCTTTCCAAATATCTCTATATATGTCCAGCTCTCAGCTTTGCTTAGAGAGATCAGACCTTACAAGTTGTTATTTTTGGAGATGCCCAAAGTGAGAAATGTGTCTGAATTTTGAGGATTTGAATCTAATGCGCATGCACGTATCTTACTGCAATTACATGCTCTCTTGTTCACCCCTGTATTTCTCAAGTTTGGAGTGCATACTCCTGGTGTTAGCTGGGATGATGGTAGGTGGTATGCAACCTTGACATTAAATAACATCACGTCACATAAGGAGGAAGTCATTTTCTTTTCCATCTTCCATTGTTTCACATAGCAATGAAGAAAACAGGCTGTGGAGAAAGACCATTTTACTGTATTAGTTACCTTTTGCTATGAAACAAATTAGCCCCAAACCTAGAGACTTAAAAACACCAATTAAAATTTGTTATGTTACATGGATCATGTGGGTCAGACACTCAGGAGCAGGAAAGCTAGGTGGTTCTGACTTGGGGTCTCTCATGAAGTAACAGTCAAGGTGTCAGCCAGGGCTACAATCATCTGAAGGATCCTCTTTCAAGATGGCACACTCACATGGCTGGCAAATTGGTGCTGGCTGCTGGCGGGAGGCATCAGTTCCTTGCCATGTGGACCTTTAAATAGGGCTTCTTGAGTGTCCTCATGGTATAGAAGCAGCCTTTCCCAGAACAAGTAATCTGAGAGGATAAGGTGGAGACAACACTATCTTTTCTGACCTAGACTTGTGTTTTAATCAGTTTGGGGTGCTATAGTAGAACATCAGAAACCAGGGGACTTATAAACAAAACTTATTTCTTACAGTTCTGGAGGCTGTATGTCTAAGACCAGGGTGTCAATAAGGTCTTTCTCTGGTAAGAGCCCTTTTCTTGTTGGCAGATGGCCATCTTCCTATTGTATCCTCACATCATGGGAAGAGGGCCAGCCAGCTCTCTGGCCAGATCAGACACACAAAGGATTGGTGTCCTTTGTGAAAGACACCAATCCCATTCATAAGGGGTCCACTTTTATGACTTATCTATCTCCAAAAGGCTTCACACCCTAATATCATCTTAAGATTTCAACATATGAATTTTGGGGGAACACAAATGTTCAGTCCATAACATCTTGAAAATCACACATTATTACTACTTCTGTATTCTTTGGTCACACATGCTAACGTTGATACAAAAAGGGAGCCAATTCCATAAAGGTATGAATACCAAGTGGCCAGCATCACTGGGGACTACCTTGGAGGCCATTTTGGAACCTACTACTACCACTTATTAGCTGGGTAATGCTGGGTAAATTATTGAACTTCACTGTGCCTCAGTCTCCTTATCTATAAAATGAGAATAATATTACCAACCTTTTTTTGCGAATTAAATAGGTCATATCAGTAAAGACCACATAACATTGCTCAGAAATAGAACATACTGAGAAATGTCCACTATTAGTACTTTTATACCTCTTTAACTCACTGCTACTTAAAAAGCCAGTCTTATCAGGAGGTAAGGAGTTAACACAAGAATGTAAATCAATGCATTGATTCCTTCTTCTAGGGAGTTATGCTACCAAAAAAAAAAAGTCAGTTGTAAATTAAAAATAATTTTTAATTAAAAAAAAAGCCAACTGAACAATATAGCATGTAGTGATATAGTTGACTTACATTCTGGAACAAGCTATTAACTGTTTATAGATTGAGAAAGCAATTTGCAGACCAGCAGCCAGTCCACAAACCACACTCTGAGTAGCGCTTTTCTAACTTTTGATCATCTCTCTTTTTTTAACCACAGGAGTGTGAGCAACAGGGATTAATGCTATTGTGTTCTTTTTTCTTCTCTTTTCTCCTTAGTTTCTCAAAATATAGAAGGAGGTGGGTGAACTACAGAAGAAGGAAGGAGAGATGCAGCTAAGAGGAGTAGGTATTGATGGGTGGGGGAGCACAGAAAACAATGGAAAGGCAGTTACCATTTGTTTAATGGCAAACAGTTGTTTTTCTCCATTTACAGTTTCATTGCAGAATCTCTTTTTAAATAAATTTATGTCTTAGCCTGCATTCCCTAAAAGCAGAGCTGGAGATGAAGACTTGCCTGTAGGCTATTCATCTGGAAAGCAATTCCAGGGAGTAGACACTGGGGAGAAGATAGGGAAGCGGATACTAGAACAAACTGTTGAATTGACCATTGCTGCAGGCTCTGGTGTTTTGTCTTACCAGGATCTTCTGAGAGCTTTTTGATATTCCTGTCTCCCTGGGATTTAAAGGGAAAAACATTTATCCACAGGCTTCTTTTCTCTATTGGTCTTAACTCTCCTTTATTCCAGGGCTGCATGCTGCATGTAAGTGTTGCATGGGCTTTGGAAGGGAATTGTGGGATGTGTCAGAAAAGCTCCAGGCTAGGCAACAGGAAGTGTGGTGTAGATGGAAGCCAAGTGCTCTGTGCTTATTCCTTTGCAGACCTCCTTGAAGTCTACTACTTGTAATATTCACAGCAGCAGCTATAGCAAAATATAGGCTCCAGAAGATTTCTGTGGATCATAAGAAAAGTCTAGTAGAATGCACTGAAATAATGAAGTGTGTTTTGAAAAACAAAGAAATAGTAAGTAGGGACTTTAAGTTTCAGCTTAAACATTTAAAGAGCTTAGAAGCCATCACTCTCATCCTAATAAGGAAAGACTGGATAAATTGAAAATCAATGACTTATCCTAGACCCATCAGAAAATTCAGGTTGGACCTATCAGAAAAATGTAAATGTGGGGTAAATTGCCAGCTCAAAGTGAAGAGAAACAGAGTGCTGCTTACATAGAGAGAAGCTGCTAGAGCCATGCCATAGTAGGAATATCAAAATGGCAATTTTGGCAAATTACTAGATATGGAATATGGACTAGTGTGACCATGAGAAACTGCTGAGGATCATCAGTCTTAGGGGTCCCCCAAACTTTCCTGGGCTTTCTCTCTAGGAGTCCTGTCAGGTTCTCATGGGGGGATCTGAGAAAAATCCCCTTCTCACTCTGACAACAATTGTGGAAGAAGTCCAGAGCCTTCCTCATGACAAGGGACTCCTCCCCTATGAAAAAACATTGTTAGAGCCCTGTTCCAGATGGAAGAAGAGAGTTCCTCCTCTCTTCAGTCTTCCTGTCCCAACTAAGGGAGCAAACAAACAAATTTCATCAGGGAATGACAGCAATGTCACAAGGGACAGGAGGGAGGGATTGTTAATACTCTGTTATAAGATACCTGCACTGCCCATGAAGTGGTAAAATGTCCTGTGGGCTTGGATTAGTGTTGTGTGCTAAGTGTTTATCACTAAGAGAGACTACTAAGAGAGCAGGTAACATGAAATCATACTTAAGATCATGAAGTCATAGACTGCTATGTGTAAAATGCAGAACTATAAAACTCCTAGATGATAATGTAGGAGGAAATCCAGGTAACCTTGGCTTTGGTCTCCTAGATAATTGAGGAGGTAATAATTGATAAATTGATAAGTTGGGTATCATTAAAATTAAACACTTCTGCTCTTTGAAGGACTCTGCTAAGGGAACAGAAGGGCAAGTCATAGACTTGGTGAAAATCTTTGCAAAACACATACCTAATAAAGAACTGGTAATCAAACTTTGTAAACAACTTTTAAAACTCAACAATAAGAAAACAACTAAATTAAAAAAATCAGTAAAATCCCTGAACAGATATCTGAAAAGATGCTGAACCCCATATCCCATTACAGAAATGCAAATCAGAATGACGATGTGACACCACTGCATGCCTATTAAAATGGCTAAAATCCAAAACCCTGGCAGCACCAAATTCTGGTAATGACATGGTGCAACTCCCATTTTTCGCTGGTGGGAAATGGCACAGCTATTTTGGAAGATAATTTGACAATTTCTTAAAAACTAAACATACTCTTACCACCTGATCCAGCAATCAGAGTCCTTTGTATTTATTCAAATGAGTTGAAAACTTACACCCATACAAAAACTTGTACATGAATGTTTACAGCCACTTCATTTGTAATGCCAGAACTGGGAAGCAACCAAGATGTCCTTTGATAAGGTGAATGGTAAAACAAACTGTGATACCCATGCAATGAAATATTATGCAGTAATGAAAAGAAATGAGCTTTCAGGTCACAAAAAGATATGGAAGAGCCTTAAATGTTTATTGCTAAGTGAAAGAAACCAATCTGAAAAGGTTATGTACTAGATTAACCCAATATATTACATTCTGAAAAAGCACAAAACTATGGCATCAGTAAAAGGATCAGTTGTTGCCAGAAGTTTGTGAGAGGGAGAGGACAGGATGAATAAGTGGAGCACAAAGAATATACCCATAGTGAAACTGCTCTGTGTGATACAGTAATGGTGGATGAATATCACTATACATTGGTTGAAACTCACAGGAGGTACAACACAGAGTGACTCTTAATGTGAAGTATGGACTTCAGTTAATAATAATGCATCAATGTTGGCTAATCAATGTCACAAATGTACCACAGTAATGCAAGATGATGGGGGTGGGAGAAAGTCTATGGCAACTACTTTCTGCACAATCTTCCTGTAAACCTGTAACTGTCTTAAATAAATAAAAATTTTAATTAAAAATGTTATCATATCAAATGTTCAATTAAAAGCAGAGAAGGCAAAAAGAGAGGGAAAAGAAACCAAGAACAAATGCAGTGAGTGCAAAGCAGTTGTAAACAGGAAAGATACTAACCCAACAATACCAATAATCACTTTGCATGTGACTAGTCAAATATAGCCATTAAAAAATACAGATGGCATGACTGGCTATGTAGAAAATCCCAAAGAATCTACAAATAACCCAACGACTCTTGGAACTAATAAGCAAGTGCAACAAGCTAAGTGAATATAAGGTCAATGTACAAAAGTGAAAGGCCTTTCCATATATCAACAAGGAACAACTAAAATATGAAAAGAAAATACCATTTACAACTGCATAAAAATGTAATAGATAGGTATAAGTCTAACAAAATATCTTGCCATTTGCAATGAGCAAGAGAGTATTCAGCTAAGCAAAATAAATCAGAGAAAGACAAATGCCATATGATTTCACTCATATGTGGAATTTAAGAAACCAAACAGATGAAGGAAAAAGAGAGAGAGAGAGACAAATCAAGAAACAAACTCTTAACTATAGAGAATTAACTATAGAGAACAAACTGATGGTTACCAGAGGGAAGGTGGGTAGGGAATGTGTTAAATAGATGATGAGAATTAAGGAGAGCACTGTCTATTGCACAGAAGTGTTGAATCACTAAATTGTATACCTAAAATTAATATTACACAGTATGTTAAGTAACTGAAATTTAAATAAAAAGTTGGAGGAAAAGAAAATAACAAAATATGGGGCATCTGGGTAGCTCAGTCTATTGAGTGTCCAATTCTTGATTTAGGCTCAGCATGATCTCAGGTTTGTGCAATTGGGCCCTGCTTGGGGCTCCATGATGAGCATGGAGCCTGCTTAAGAGTCCCTCTCTCCCTCTGCCCTTCCCTCTGCTTCCTGCTTACCCACTCTGTCTCTCTAAAATAGATATATTATATGTATATGTATATATATATGCAGGATATGTATATGGAAAATAGCAAAAGACCGATGAAAGAAATGAGGAGATTATATAGGTGAAACGGTATTCTGTGCTTATAGGTTGGAAGAGATAATATTGCTCAGATGTCAATTATTCCCAGCTTGATCTATCAACTCAATGCAATTCCAATCAGAATCCAGCAAGCTATTTTGTAGATATCAACCATCTGACTCTAAAAAATTCAGATTTTGCATTTTTACATGGACAAGCAAAGATGTAAAATAGCCAGCACAATACTGAAGAACAAAACTGAGGGACTTGCATTACCAAATTCAAGACGTACATTAAAGCTAAAGTGTATGGGAAAAAGAATGGACACATTGACCAATAGAACAGAATAGAGAGCCCAGAACATCCTTAAATATAGTCAACCGATTATTGACAAAGGAGAAAGGATAGTTTTTTCAACAAATGGTGTTGGAACAATTAGATGTCCATATGTAACACATAAACCTAGACATACACCTTATACCCTACCAAAAATTAACTCAAAATGGATCATAAATTTTAAAAGATTTTATTTTATTTATTTGTTAGAGAGAGAGAGAGAGAGCAAGCCCAGGCAGGCAGAGAGGCAGGTAGAGGCAGAGGGAGAAGCAGGCTCCCTGCCAAGCAAGGAGCCCGATGTGGGACTCGATCCCAGGACGCTGGGATCATGACCTGAGCTGAAGGCAGCTGCTTAACCAACTGAGCCACCCAGGCATCCCTGGATCATAAATTTTAATGTAAAACACAAAACTATAGAACTTCTAGAAGAAAATATAGGAAAAGCCTCTGTGATTTTGAATTTGGCACTGAGGTTTTATTTATTTATTTATTTATTTATTTATTTATTTAATATTTTATTTATTCATTTGACAGAGAGAGATCACAAGTAGGCAGAGAGGCAGGCGAGACAGAGAGACGGGGAAGCAGGCTCCCTGCTGAGCAGAGAGCCCGATGTGGGGCTCGATCCCAGGACCTTGGGATCATGACCCGAGCTGAAGGCAGAGGCCTTAAACCACTGAGCCACCCAGGTGCCCCGAAACTGAGGTTTTAGATATAACATCAGAAGCATGATTCATGATTCATGAAAGAAAAAATAGGTAAGCTGGGCTTTGTTAAATTAACAACTTTTTCTCACTGAAAAAAGATAATTTTAAGAATATGAAAAGGCAGCTACAGTCTAGGAGGAAATACTGGCAAACATAACTGATAAAGGACTTGTATTCAAAATATGCAAAGGACTCTTAGAACTCAACAATAATAAATGAGAAACTCAATTTAAAAAATTGGCAAAACATTTGAAAAGACATTTTCAAAGACGATAGATGGAAAATAAGCATAGAAAAGTATGCTCAATATCTTTATGTGGTAGGCAGCATGATGGCTCTCCAAATATGTACACATTCTAATCTTCACAATCTGTGCATATATTACCTTTCATGGCAAAGGGACTACACATATGTTTAAAGAACTTGAGAAGGGAGATTATCCTGAATTATTCTGGTGGATCCAATCATGTGAGTCCTTAAAACTAGAAAAATGTGTGCTCAGATGCATGACAGGAGAAGGATCACAGTGATGCTCTGCTGTTGGGTTTGACAAGGTAGGAAGGGGCCAGGAGCCAAGGAATTTGAGCATCTTCTAGAAGCTGTGGGAGTCAAGGGAACAGATTGTCCCCTGGAACCTCCAGAAGGAGTGTAGCCCTGCTGACACCTTGATTTTAGCTAAGTGAGACCAGTGTTGGACTTCTAACCTATTCTATCAAAATGTAACACTTTTGTGTTCTTAAATTCACTTGGTGTGTGGCAACTTGCTGCAGCAGTAGTAAACAAATAAATTTTGTCATTGAAGAAATGTAAATCAAAACTACAATGAGATATTGTTGCATAGCTATCAGGAGAGCCAAAATTAAAAAAAAATGACAATACTAATTGCTGGTTAGCATGCACAGCAATAGGAAGTCTTATTCTGATTGGAATGCAAAATGGTACTGCCATTTTGGAAGACAATGGAAGTTTCTTACAAGCAGTCATATTCTGAGGTATTTACCCAAATGCCTTGAAAATTGATATTAACAGAAAAAGTTGTATGTCAATGTGTATAGTAGCCTTATTCATAATTGCCAAAAACTGGAACCAAACTGGTATGTCCTAAAATAGGTGAATGAATAAACAAACTGTGGCATGTCCATACAATGAAATAATGCATATTCAGCAAGAAAAAGGAATATGCTATCAAGTCATATAGATATATGGATGAACCTTAAATGCATACTGTAAGTGACAGAAGCCAGCCTGAGATGCCTAAATAATTTATTATTCCATTTATATAACATTCTGAAAAAGAGAAAACTATAGAGTCTGCAAAAAAAGAAAAAGACCTAAACAAAAACAAACAAAACAAAACAAAATGGTGACTTCCAGATTAGGGAAAGGGATGGCTGAATAGGTGAAGCACCTTTCATTTGTTTATAAATGAAACTATTCTGAATATTGTTATTTTACCATGTATTTGCCAAAACCCATAAAACATTAAAGCATGAACATTAAAGAGTGAACATTAAACTCCTAGCCTCATAACATGAGGTTATTTTGGGGGCACCTGGGTGGCTCGGTTGGTTAAGCATATTACACTTGATTTTGGCTCAGGTCACAGTCTTGGGGTTGTGAGATTGAGCCCTGATACTGCTAACATCTATATAGGAATTGAATAATGAAGTAAACAGGTGGGGGGTGGTAGGAGCCAGGCTTCTCATGGTTGGAGTGGCAGGATACAGACAGGCAAGGAAAAGGCTAGAATGGTTTCTATGGCAACAAATTAGAATTGAAAACATCAGTATGAACTCACATTAAGTTTAAAATTGATACCAATGGTTATATATAGAAATGTATGTAGATATCTGTATATCTCAGGTTTACATGCACACTTATATTTTCTTCCTCTGTCAGTTTAAAGGAACTACAAACAATACCCAGTAACAATGAGCATATCTAGAACACAGATCTTATTTCCTAATATCATTCTCAAAAAAGGAGCCAAGGCTCATTAGAAAAATGACTTATTCTGTGGAGTGGGACAGGAAATATACAAGATGAGCCTGGAGCCTCCTACAGTGTCAGAAAGTAAGGAAGTGTTTAAAAAAGAGAGAGAGAGAGAAAACTCACAATAATGGGGGCATATCAAAGGAACATAGGAGCCAACTGAAAGAACTCCTAATTGACCAAAGCTGCAACAATTTGAGCAGCAAAAACCAATTAGTAGTATTGGGTTGTAAGAATAGACTACATATCCATGTGCCCATACTGAAATAAATAAAGGAATAAATAAATGGGACAGAATAGATAAATCTCTCATGCAGAAGAATTCCAAATAATTTATGTAGATGGTTACCCAGTCCTCAAATTAGTGGAAGATAACTCCCCACTCCTTAAGTATGGGCATAGTGACTTCCTTCCAAAGGGTGTAGTACAGAAAGGGAGGAAAAAGAGTAACTTTGCCATGGAGGATTCTGACACACATTGGCCTACCAAGGCCAATTTCAACAGTCAAAAATCATGTTGGCAGCATGTACCCTCAATATGATGTGATAAGAATGGTCCTTTGTCTCTTTGATCTTTCTCCTTGAAACCCATAATACCATTTTAGTCATAAAACCATCAAATGAATCTAAATTCAGGGACATCCTACAAAATACTTGACTGGTACTCCTCACAACTGTCAAGATCATCAAAGACAAGGAAGGTCTGAAAAACTATCATGGCCATGAGGAACTTTATGGAGACAGGATAACTAACTGTAATGTGGTATTCTGGATGGGATCGTGAACGAGAAGAAAAGGCATTAATTAAAAAGATTAGGAAAATCTGATTAAATTTATGGCATTTAGTTAGTAATAATATACCAATATTGGTTCATTAATAGTGACAAAGATACCATACTTACATAAGATGTTAATAATGGGGAAAACCAGATGTGGGAAATATGGGGACGCTTTGTACTTGCTTCACAAATGTTCTGTAGATCTAAAGCAGTCCTAAAATAAACAAATATAGGAACAAAGTGAAAAGTAACATAGTCATGACCAAGAGTCACAAAATCAACACTCAAATGGCTAAAGTTTGGGATGTCTTGCTTTTTATGATGCTGTTTCTTCATCCCTACAAAGCTCAAAATATAGAGGAAAAAAGATGAAGACAAAAAGCTGGATGCAAATAGCAAACTCACCTAGGAGAGTCCATGTAGAGTGGATAAAGGGCTATAAGTATTTCATAGTTCAGGATGTCAAGGAAGAGTGTGGAAGGGCATTCCAAATAAAAGGGAAAAGGCTGAACAGAGTTATGGAGGTAGAATTTTTCCTGTTTATGGCAAGGAGCTGAGCTAACTAGAAGCCTGGGAGCTATCTTGGTGTTTCTCCTTTGTCACTCATTTCTGATGCTGTTGATTTGTTCCTTTGTGATGTCTCTTGAATTCAAATTGTTTTCTGTACCTCTTCTAGGATTACTTTTGTTTGGTCTACTGTCCTCTCTCACCTGGCAATACTAGTTGAGTACTCATTCAAGTACTGAATCCGAAAGTGACTCAGTTCTTTGTGCCTTGGTTTCCTCATCCTTTAAAATGGGGATAATAATACTATTTAAGCTCATAGCGTTTTTGTGAGGATTAAATTAGTTAATATAAGAAAAAAGCTTAGGATAGTGCCTGGCGTGTAGCACTATGTAAGTGTTAGCTATTACGTTAGTATTCCTTTTGTTTTCAATTTCAACCAAGAATTATTTAGAACACAAGACATTAAGACACAAAAGCAATCCATATGTATACACACATCTACCTTGGCCTCATTTCTTTTTGATTTGATAACACCGAGGCAATTCAACTGACACCAAATCTTTCATTCTTTTTTTAAAATTTTTAATTTATTTTTAAGATTTTATTTATTTGATAGGGAGAGACACAGTGAGAGAGGGAATACAGGCAGGAGGAGTGGGAAAGTCAGAAGCAGGCTTCCCGCCGAGCAGGGAGCCCGATGCGGGGCTCGATCCCAGGACCCTGGGATCATGACCTGAGCCAAAGGCAGACGCTTAACGACTGAGCCACCAAGGCACCCCCAAATCTTTCATTCTTTAGCTTTGAGTGTATCGGTGGCAGATGATGTGTGTGTTGGGGAGAGGTATATTTGAACAAAAAGATGATGGAAAGGCCTACAATCAACCACAAGGGTAACCTTGAGGTCTTTTGCAGCCTAGTAGGGAGGGGAGGAGATCTTGCAATTAAAAAATTGACACCAAAGGAGCTCTGATGTGTCTGTGGAACAAGCCCCAGTAAGGAAGGCAGATACAGCAGACAGTGGTGGTCCCAGTACTGTATATCAGTGAGCTTGCAGAGGTCATTCTGGGCCAGAAGAATTTAGAGATTAAAAGAGCAAACTCTGGGGAATGTCAGCCAGGATTTCCTCCTCTGTTACTTGCTTGCTTTGTGACCTTGGACAAATTACTTAACCTCTGAACCCTAGTTTCCTATATGTAAAGTAGGAATGACAACAGTACCTGCTTCCTGAGGGTTGCTATGCAGTTTAAATGAGTTAATGAAGTAGCTGTGGCACATGGGGTGAACTTCCTGAGGAGTCCGAGACCCTGGAGAAGTGAATGCCTTGGTCATGCCCCGTTCACTTAGTCTCGTTTTCCAAAGCTATTCCTGTGAGGCCACGTGGGCCACACTATGATGCTGGTCATGGCCACAGAGAGAACCAGAATCAGGACTCATCAATAAAGGAGTCCCCACTGCCATTGGTAGTTAAGCTCTTGGGCATCTCCAATGACAAATGGATCATGGCCCTTGGATTTGGATTGTTCTAGCTTCGCAGTCCTAATCACCAGACGGGAGCCCCCTCCTACCTCCAATATAAGTTGAAAGCTTCCTTTGGTTTGTTCTACTCACTGACTATGGTTTTGCCCACTTGGCAGGGTAGAATGAATCCTAGCCCCTGATACTCCAGCAGAGGCTCTGGAGATGGCATCAAGCCACTGTGAGGCTTTTCTTCTTCCACCTAACTCTGGAACAGTAAGCATATCTGAGTGCCTTGGTCAGCTCACTCCAGATATCTGAAATAAACAGTCTGTTGTCTTAAAGCCACCATATCAGAACCTGGGTGCCTCTGCCATCCTCAAGGGCCAGCCCCGCCAAGCACGGTCCTGTGTGTGTTTGGGAATAATGGATGATATTAAAAGCATTTTGTTAGCAAGTTTGCTTGCCTAAGGGCCTGCACGCTCTGATTTCCTCTGAAACCCTCTAGAAGCTCCATTTCCCGATGATTGGTGGTAAAATCCCCAGAACAGGATTGGTTGTGTGAAATTTCAAATTTTATGCAAGTTCACAGCTAGAACCCATGCACAATTACTGCTAAGAGTTGATTTTGTCCCTGTGAAAGCCCCACGGATTAGGCCTTTCTGAAGAAAGGACAAAGCCGCTTCTGAACTTTTAGCCTCCATTGGCTATTCCATGATAGAATAGTCTTCAGAGTGCCAGTGCATTTACAATGTAAACGTTTTCTTTTCAAGGTCAGGGTTTTAGAGCCCAAGGCCACTATTGAAACTGCAGGGGCTGGCATTCTAAAAATAAGACGCTTTATTTTCAAACTGCAGGATGTGGTTTAAAAGAGAGTCTCAACAATTTACTTTTTTGACTGCCTCTTGGATCCCTTTTTGTCAATTTGGCCTGAGAGAAAGAGGCTGGTCCCATATAAAGAGAATACCAATTTCTGAGAATTGCATAAGATTAACTCTTTTGGATTTTCCAAACTTCCCCTCCTTTTAGGGCCCAGGTGATGAGCTGTTAGATTCAGGGTGGCTGAATCCTAAGTGGGATCAGGCCTCCATCAGACACACCAGCAGGGAGGAAATTCTTCATGGAAACCAAAGCTGCAGTGACTGAGGGAGCTGGAACACTAGGCCTTGGGGGAAAACTTCCCTTTGCTGTTCTAGAGGCTGAAATGTGCATATGAGGCAGGCTGAGACTCTTGCTCCTCTTCCTTCTCTGTTTCTCATCCTCTGTGGAAAGGAGAGAGTGTCTTTTAGCAAAATGCAAACAAGGCATTCAGTAAGAGGGCACAATAGTAGCACCCAGGAGATTTGCTTGTCTTGAAGATTCTCCACCTTTCCCCCCCCCCCCCGCCCCACCACACTCCTGGGGAATGTTCTAGAAGACTCTCCTACAAGTCAGCCTTGCCTTCTCCAAATGCCGATCTTTGCCTTGGCCATCCCGGACTCAGGCAATTTGAAGCTGAGACTCTGAGGGATGGGTTTCCTGGGGGAAGGGAGGCAGAGGAGGTTAGAGAGTCTGGGAAAAAAGTCCAGGGGTGAAGGGCACTGCCCTAAGAGCATCTGAGCCCTGAGTGTGTGTGGATGGAAAGCTGAGTCCACAAGATCAGCAAGCACATGCCAGTCTTCTTACCTGGTTCCTGTTATTAGGAACACTGCATACTTTCTGTTAATGGACAGTACTAAGAAGTCCAGCTAGAATTTTGCTGGGCATAACAGCAGCCTTTCATATACTTTTATATAATATACATAATGAATTATATGTATTATATATACAACTATATATAATACATACGGGCATGTGGGGAGATTATATATATACATATATGTATATATATATATACATATATATATATATTTTTTTTTTCCCCCAGTGCAATGTGATTCATACAATTTCCTTTGAAATCTTTTGATGAGATTGAAGTGACCCTTTTACAACCATCCTAGCCTCCTAGCCAACATTCTCTTTTCCATCATTCTTTTGGGACTTTTGAGTGATACTTTCTTTTTTAGTATCATTTAGAATTGCTTTTACGATGCTTGAGAATCCTGAGTACCTGGCTAGGTAGCTCTCTAAATGGAAGGTGGGTTAATATGCATTTGAGTGCTTTTCTCTGTTCTTTCCAACTTCATAGCTAAATCAGGTTATCTTCCTCCTTGCTAGAGTCATGTCACGGATTAGGAATATCTATGAAGTTTAACATCAGATATGCAGGAGTGTATATGAGAAGTGTCATGGTGTAGGAAGAGCTAGCTGGACAGCCATCGAGAAGGTAACCTTTACTCATGTTGCTCAAGCTGACGGCCTTTTGAAAATAATTTTTCTGAATCTCTGTTTATGAGTCTATATAATGGGAAGGTTAAGCTGGCTCAGTTCTTTAATATAAAAGGTTTGAAATGTCCTCTCCCTTTCTTTGATTCTCTCCATGAATCTTTTCCAGC
>RCUC01129093.1:0-28540 GCA_003697995.1 Taxidea taxus jeffersonii
ATAGAACCCAAGGAGATTAGTCAGCCATAATTGGACCCTGCTTAAAAGAAGGACTTAAAGATGCTGGAGCCTCTATGATTCCACTGATGCATGCTCATGTTTAATTGTTTTTTTAATGCTTCTGAAGAGGGGTGTTGGGAAAACCCATGTTATGTTAGTACCGACGTTTGTATCAGCATCTCACTTTTTCTGCTGCATCTTTGACAAAATCACAAAAACTGTAAAGCCCTGTAGTTAAGAGCCCTGTAATGATTCAGGCCAGCTGAATCATTTCAGGCAGGATGCAAATATATTCTAAAAAGAATCCTAAGTAAGTGATTCCATCCTGGGCAACCATGACATCATATAATAGAACTTAATATTGAATGATTCATAACCAGCAAACTTCAACATCAGGAAATGTTTCCTCATTGCTACTGTAGTCTCTCCTATGTTATTTTTTCATATTATGATCTCAGTAAATGTAGAGAATAGTTAGCCATAAATCTCTGTCTAATATCTGTTCTGTACATGAAGACTATTATTAAATTTCCTTCATGATCCTCAAACCCACTTAGCCTTCTCTTCTGTAGGCTAAATAATTCATTTCCCTTTTTTATTTTAGTCTTGTCTGAGTTTCTTGTATTAGAAGGAGGAGTCACAGGGGATTTTAAACCAAATATTCCTTAAGTATGTTAAGAGTAATGAGAAAACAGCAGTGGTTTGTGAAAATGTCCCCACTAACCAGCAGAAATTTTCAAAGAAATTGCCAACACCTGAATAATGTTATAATTCAAGTTTTCTGCAAGACACAGAAGAAAAGATGCTCAATGAGGGATAATAAAAGGTTTGTGCTTAGTCTATATTCTTTAAATACATGTGCCCCAGTTCCCCAGCTCCTCAGGACTCCTGAAATCTCAGGTTCCTCTTTAATACTTGCTAATGGGTATACTCTATAAAATGAGAAATGATTTGGAGTCTTCTTTGTATAAGCAATTCTTCCCTGAGGACTAGAGGGAAGAAAAAATAGTTCATAAATTCCTGATGGCCTCAGAGAAGAAAAATCTTGAATTCCATTCAGAGAAGTTAAATATAAAGAATGCAAGCAAGGTATTTATCAGTCTGACAATCACATTCAAAGGAGCAAGACATGTAAATTATTTACTTATGAAAAAAATTTCTGCTACTGAATTTTGCCCAACATTCCAGTCTCTTATAATACAAAAGAACATCCTGAGCTGGTTTGTGTCATGATGCAATGATTTCAAGGGAAGTTAAATGTCTTTTCCTCCAAGGGACTAAGAAGAAACCGCTGACATGGCTGAGCTAGTTCCAGAGTGGATACAGAAGCCTGGACAGCTACAACTTCATCTCTGTTTTCATAAAAGAGTAGCACCATCACTTGAGAATATCGCTAATCAGTCCTCAGATGCTAAGGCCTTCACCTGTCATGGGATTACTCCTAACTATGTTATTGGATCAAATGTAATAGAAATAGCAATCTCATACCCCTTTGAGACAAAAAGATAAAACTTGAAAAGATTACCCAGGAGACTTGTCATCATTACAATGAAATACAAATAATAGAACTCAGTCATTTGCCTCAACTTAAGTTCTTAATAAGACCCATTGACTCAAATGGCCTTTATATATCTCAATTTTAATTTTTGTCTTTGTTTGCAGTCTGACTTCAAGAGTGATACTCAATCAAGGTTTTGAGGAAATTTTGCAGTACTATTATTAGAGAGACACTGAATGGTAACTGGTTTTCTGCAAAGCATGTTTTCCCTAGGGACTATACTCACGCTAGTTAATCAACTGGCAAACAAGACACCTAGGGTTATCTCTTTACCGCCCTATTTGCCCCATCAATAATGTACAGACTGTCATTAAGAAGTCATTCCTCCCTTCTGGGCTGAATTTTGAGAGGTGCATCATGTGGGAAAAAAAAATAGGAGTTATAGTGTGAAGACTATGGGTCACAATGTAATCTCAGATACATGCTGTGCTATTCCGCAGACAGTCCATCAAGATATGTTCCAAGGCATGCACCAGCGCATATAAAAATATATAGGCTGAGACCACCAAACTCATTTCATTAGGACCTTCCAAGGTTAACATTATAATCATGCTTCAGGGCATAAACTGATCGCCACCTGAGCTCCAAAAGACATTTTTACTTCTGTGGAAAGACTGTCCCCAGTGGGTTAGTTGCAGTACAAGAACATTTTACCTTTTGCAAATATATATGTAGCCATACCACAATGTCTCTCTTATCTTTTTTTTAATCTTACAAATTAAAACTCAAATTATCAAGCAATACTGGCTTTAAATAATTCCAACCTGAGGCTTTTTTCTTTTTCTTTTTTTGATTACTGTTTCCTACATTTCCAATTAGTAATGTACATTTTGTTGGTGTATTTGTTTTATTTGCCAACAAATTTACGTGAGAACTATGTTATAGGATTCATTATAACCATCTCATATTGGAAATTTTCTTTAAGAACACCATAAGTACTATCAGTAGTTATATTAGAATGTGACAGTTCCCTTTTTTTTAAGATTTTATTTATTTATTTGAGAAAGAGAGAGAGCAAGACAGAGCATGAGTAGATGTTGGGGAGAGGAAGAGGGAGAGGCAGACTTCCCACTGATCAGGGGGCTTGACTTAAGGCTCAATCCTAGGACCCTGGGATCATGATCTGAATCTAAGGCAGATGCTTAACTGACTGAGCCACACAGGTGTCCCTAGAATGTAACAGTTTCTATTGCCCAGAATGGTGTCTGATGTTTAGCACCAAAGGCTGGATACTGCTTTAGGGTGGTAGGTCTCTGATGATTCTGGTCACTCACCTGTTCAACAGCATAAAAGACACATGAGTGATCCCCATCATCAGTTCCTGCTTATGGCACCTTGCACAGCGGAGTGTGCATTGAAGTCCTTCTTGCAGTAATACCCTCCAAATATTCAACTCCCATTCATTACAGAAGTATTCCCAAGAAGGGAGGTGAGGGAACAAGAGTTTTGGCTCCATGTCCAATAAGACAGTAGAGACAAGGAATTTGAACATTATTAGCATGCCCTGCTGGTGCTCTTTTAATAGGATTTGTCTAGAATTTCCTGCTCATCACTTGTTCCTTTTGATAGCTGTCTTCTTTCATCTCAGTCTAGAACATAGAAATTATTAGATACATTCAGAAAAAGTTAATGACTCTTCACCAGTGATTTCTGATCTGCCAGTCATGTTATCACTGAGAAATCGTAGCCCTTACATTTGCTTTTTAACTATGTAGGAGATGTTATGTACCTCCACACAACCTGCTTTTGTGTTTCACCAGCTTGAAAAATCACCTAGAGCCCTGTAGTTAATGACATCAGCAGAGCCTGTCTGCTGAGGCAGTAAAGCATTGACCCAGATCGCCTGGGTTCAAAACCCACCTTCACCACTTAATTAGACAATTAGTTAACTTTTCTTTGCTTCAGTTCCCATCCCCCCACCTGCCACATTTGCAGGTCAAGCACAAGATCAGTGTAAGGATTACATGAGTTCATTCAGAACTGTTCCTGGCATATAATAGATACTCAATAAGAGTTTATTGAATAAATAAATGTAAAGTGCCTATAGCATATAGCTCATTTATTTTTCTACTGATTATATTAGTAATCTTGGCCTTATTTGGAGATAGAGCCAAGCAAAAGTTGCCACTCTGCTTGACAAACCCTGTCTTGGGCAGTACACATCAGACATCCTAGAATTTCAGAGCAGGAAGGTTCCTTTAGGGGGAGAATGTCAAATTGCCTAAAACTAATTTACTTAAAATCAATTGGTGTAATAATCAATTTGCCTAAGGACACATTCATCTAACATGTTCATTTATCAAATATACAACTTTTCATTTGTTCTAAAATAGTGTTCGCTCAAAGGCATTTCCATAAACTCTCATACCCTATTTTGCCTACTATTGAGGGTTTCCAAGACATTTCACCTAAGACAAAGTTTTAAAATAGGTTAAAAAAATTCACGAGACCTCAAAAATGCTCAGAGTGGCATCTTCGTATATATGAAATGCTAATCTATGACAGATTTTTATTAGGAATATGATTATTAGGCTAATGGGTGCTTTGGAGGCTTAGACATTAGGAGAATTAGTTTTAGGTGAACGTGAACAGACCACAGATCCCTTAAAGGGTCGGGATGTGAGAGCAGCAGCCGCAGTTTGTGCTCCTGTCATTTTGGTCTCGACTCATCTCTCTCTTGACCTGCTGCCAGATCTAGCCTGACAGCTTTCAACTTTAGACCCATGACGAATTTCCAGACCTAGAGCCCCTGCTCACCCACCTTGATTGACCCTATGACAAAGTAGCAAATCTATATCTGCACAGACTTGACATGGCTACAGAAATCCATTTTGCCCTCCTATGAACTCACAATGGTACATGCAATTTAATAGAACAGCTTTTCATTTTACTTGTTTTGATAATATGTATGTTACAGCACCTATCTCCTCTGATAATAGGTATTTTTATCATCTGTTCTCCTTAAAAATAGGAAAAGATAGTTAAGAGGCAGAGGTATGCAGGGCGTGCCTAAGAAAGGCGTGTATGAAAGAATATTCCAAAAATATGGGGGATACATATAGTTTCCACAAAAAGGAATCCTGAGATGTGTGTGAACTCACTCTTCTAGTGTTGGTTAACACACTAACCCTTACTTTGAAATCAGTTTTACTTTCATTGATTCCAGCTCTTATGGGGAAGACTCAATTCTCCACCATTGCTACTTCATAAAATTCTTCTCCAACTGTACAAGTACTACAAAAAAACAAGGAATTGATGCTTTAATGAGAATGCATACATTTTTTTTGCACTCCACATGTAAAGTAGAACATGCAAGATGCCCAGAGCTTGTTGAAAGTTCTGTCTGCCTGTTTCATGATGTGAGTGTGTCCGTCACGTCATGTAGTCACTAGTAGTGTGGAAAGTGACATCTGCCAGCCAGTAATGGTGGTCATACCTCACTGCTGCTCCAACTGCTCACAGTCCGGTTCAGCCTGCCACCCTGAGCTCCAGCCAGCTGTCAAGGACTGTCACAGCTGCCATCTTATTTACTGCCATAAGCTTTCTTGGCATGGTAGACCCAGACACTGCTGAGACGGCGCCTGTCATTGGCTGTAAAAGGCACAGAGACGAAAGACTCCGAGGAACCCCAGGAAGGTGCAACATGTTCAAACCACCTGACAGTGGAACCAGTCAGCACTGAGGTCTCGGAGGTTGTTCTTTGTTGACTGATAAGATAGGACAAGGCACAGTAGGCCTTCCAGAACTCCTATTCAGAGCTGTTTTAATTGAATGTGTCACTGACAAGGGACAATCACTTGGGCTGTGGCATCTATTCCAAATGAAACAATTGTTTTTAAAGTAATTGGTTGACAGGAAGCCTGGCAGCCATTGAGGTTAAGAGGCATGCATTTCTACAAGAAGAGACAGAAAACATGCTTCCTATAATGGCCACGCATAAGATTTTAAACCTTTCCCTTTCCCTCTCATGAAAGAGTCCTTTCAAGACTCTATTTGAATAAATGTGGAACAATTTTAGGGACGGTACTTTGCTTCCCGTGTTTTTTACGTACGTAAGAGACTCATTCTCAGCTTGTTTTAATTATCCATCTAGTCACAACAATTTGTAGTGGATTTAATAGTAAAAAAAGTGCAGAGGGTTAGTTTGTCTCTGAATTTCTTTGCAGATCTTATTGTTAGCAAGTCCCGATATAAGACTGAAATTTGCAAAGTAGGACAGAAGGTCAATTACACCAGCCAGTTAGCACAGATTGAGCCACATTTCCCCAGTAGATACACTGATTCTTAGGAGAACAGCTCAGTCAACAAGACCCAAAAGCATCTAAGCTAGTGGTGTCTATTCATATAACACATGCATGCAACCACAGAATATGTAGCACATTAGAAAGAGAAGAGATTAGGAGCATCTGGGTGGCTCAGTGGTTTGAGCCTCTACCTTTGGCTCAGATGATGATCCTGGGGCCCTGGTATCGAGTCTCACATCAGGCTTTCTGTGCAGTGGCGAATCTGCTTCTCACTCTCCCTCTGCCCTTCCCTCTGCTCATGCTTGCTTTTTCTAATGCTCTCTTTCTCAAATAAATAAATAAAATCTTTAAAAAAAGAAAGAGAAGAAATTATATACTTTAATCCACAATCATATCATATACTCACAATCATGCCATATACTCTGGACAAGATTGTGCCCCATTAAAATGATAAAGAGAGCCAACATTGTTATATTGTACAAAATATTTCACATGTCTCATTTGACCCTTACACTATTTGAAGTAGGAATTTTTTTGAATTATTTTTTTAAAAGATTTTATTTATTTATTTGACAGAGAGAGAGAGATCATAAGCAGGCAGAGAGGCAGGCAGAGAGAGGGGGAAGCAGGCTCCCTGCTGAGCAGAGGAGCCTAAGGCAGAGGCTTAACCCACTGAGCCACCCAGGTGCCCCTTGAATTATTTTTATATATAGGGGGACAAAGCCCATTTATATGAACATGTAGGAGGGATTAATATGAAAGCAATATTTTTTACTCCAAGTCATAATTTTTCTAACAATACAATGGATGACTCCACCTCTAACCCTCTTCTATTTTTCTATACTGAATATGTTATCTCTGTGAAATCATATGTAGCCTAAAATTTTAAGTAAAATATGAAAATAAGGAAAAAGAGGGAGTCATCCTTTCTCTAATACCTACTTTTGTGAACTGGAGTTTCCACGATGAGTCGCCAACCACATAAAGCCACTATGGTGGTTAAGCATGCATGTTCTCAGTGATATTCCACAGACTTGAACCACAGCTCTTGACACCTATAGCTATATGAACTTGGAAATTTACCTGCTTCTTTATGTCTCAGTTTCTTCATCTCTAAAAAGAGGACTCATTCCTTCATTCATTCTTATATTCATTCAGCAAGTTTTATATACTTACAGTATGTGGCACACTATCCCCAGGCCCTAGGAATATACCAGGGTACAGGCCAGGGAAGATAGTTAACAAATAAATAATAGATATATTCATTTGGTAGCAATAGCTGTAATAATGAAGAAGGAGAAAGTAGATTAGAGGACAGAAAGTGATGGTAGAACAGGGAAAAGGGTGCTATTTTACATAGAACAATCAGGGAAGGCATCTTTTAGGAGATGACATTTGAACAAAGAACTGTCTGTGGGAGGGAATCCTGTGAAGAGAACTCCAGGCAGAGGGAAGAACAAGTCCACAAGCCTTAAGCAGAAGCATGGGTATGTGTATTCATGGAAGAGCAAAGAAGTTTGTCAAAAGCAGAAGGAGACAAGTGGAGGAAACTGTTAGGTTAAGGAGGTAACCAGTGGTCACCCAGGTAAGGCATGATGGCCTTATTTATTTTTTTTTTTTTTAAGATTTTATTTATTTATTTGACAGACAGAGACCACAAGCAGGCAGAGAGGCAGGCAGAGAGAGAGAGGAGGAAGCAGGCTCCCTACTGAGCAGAGAGCCCGATGCGGGGCTTGATCCCAAGACCCTGGGATCATGACCCGAGCCGAAGGCAGAGGCTTCAACCCACTGAGCCACCCAGGCGCCCCGGCATGATGGCCTTTATAAAGACTTCTGATTCTGTGATTTATGTCTAAGTGTGATGGGAATCAGTGGGTGTCTCTGAGGCATAGGGAATGTCATTGTGACTGTTGTAGGAAGAACAGACTGTAGGGAAACAAGGGAAGGAGAAAAAAAAACAAAACAGGAAGTAGTTTCAAGTAATCCTGGAGAGAGAAGATCACACTTTGTTGCCAGGGAGGTGGTGAAGAGAGATTGGATTCCTTACTGACGAACTAGGCGAATGGTGGAAGGGAAAGATTAAACCAGTGTGATGGCAGTGTGATGGCATCTGGCCTAAGTTACTGGGGAAGAGGTGGCCCCAATCACTCAGCTGGGACACAATGGGATAAAGAAGTTTTAGAGTAATTAAGAGTACCTACCTCATTGTGAAAATGAAAGCATCCAGTATAAAGCCTGTCCATAATAAAGCTTCAATGAACATCAGGTATTGTTGTGATTATTACCATCATCATCATTATTATTACTAATTAATCAAGTCCTATTAATATTTCCTAAATAGCTCTCCGATGCATACTTTCCTGTCTGTGCTCACAGTTGTACCTTGGTATAAGACCTCATTTTCTAGTAGTTGGATTCTTGTAAGGGCCACCTGAGTTTCCTGCCTCTAAACTCGACTATATTTAATCTGTTTCCTTTGTGTCAGGCAGAATGGTCTTTGGAATATGTGAATCTGACCATATTTCTTCCTAGCTTAAACACATCAGTGGCTCTCTATGGCAAAAGAAAGAAGCTGTGACTCCTTTTTTTTTTTTTTAAATATTTTATTTATTTATTTGACAGACAGAGATCACAAGTAGGCAGAGAGGGAGGCAGAGAGAGAGAGAGAAGGGGAAGCAGGCTCCCCACTGAGCAGAGAGCCCGACGTGGGGCTCGATCCCAGGACCCTGGGATCATGACCTGAGCCGAAGGCAGAGGCTTTAACCCACTGAGCCACCCAGGCGCCCCGAAGCTGTGACTCCTTAATGATCTGGTCCCTGATTACTTCTTAGCACTGTCCTGTTTTTTTCAATATCTGATGATATCAAAATGTTTGTGGTTCCCTAACATTATAGGTGTTGGGTACATTTGGCCATGTCACTTACCTTGCCTGGAACACCCTTTTAGTCTCAATGTATCTTGCAAAAGTTTGATTCTTCTGTTTAAATCTTACTTACAGATCACCTTTTCCCTTGAAGCATTTTATAAATGCTCCCCAAGAGAGGTTCCTTCACACTGTCCCATGTCATTACATAGTTCTGTCATGACAAATAACATACATACATACAGAGGACTTTAACAGGTATGTGTATGTTTATTTCTCCTACACAATTGCAAAATCCTTGATGGTAAGGATAGGTCTTCTCTACCTTTGAGTGAATATATGTTTACAGTTACTGACAAATATATATCCACCTAGATTTTTGTAACCTAGCCCAAATGGTTTGTGAAAATAGGGTTTCTCTTCATCACTCCTGGATTTTAGATGCCAGAGATCAAGAGTGGAGCATACCTGTATCTTCCGCACTCTATGGCCTTAAGACAGGTTTTAGGGTTTTACCAGATTTTTTCAGTCTATTATGAATTTTCCAATGACATGGTGGCTATTAACATTAGTGATTTATACTAAATTTGAAAACAACTATAAAAGTGACTGTGAGGGGCGCCTGGGTGGCTCAGTGTGTTGAAGCCTCTGCCTTCAGCTCAGGTCATGATCCCAGGGTCCTAGGATCAAGCCCTACGTCAGGCTCTCTGCTCAGCAGGGAGCCTGCTTCCTCCTCTCTCTCTGCCTGCCTCTCTGCCTACTTGTGATCTCTGTCAAATCAATAAATAAAATCTTTAAAAAAAAAAAAAAGAAAAGAAAAGTGACTGTGAAAATAAGAAATTTTCCTTTGCCTCAGTAACTATTGCATTTTATTATGCCTTTTTGATAACTAATGTATTTATCCTTCTATCTCATTACTCTCTCAAACTATTCATAACAAACTAGCCTCTTTGTAGAGATTTCAAGATCATTTTTGCCTCAGACCTTTTACATTTCTGCTATTTTGAATATTCTTTCCTGTTTTCTGAGACTGTAGGACTACCATATGCAATTTATGAGTCACCTCTGACGTCTGTTCATTCACTCTGATTTGAATTGATAACTCCTGAATTGAATTGAGGTTATAACATTATCTGTACAATTTCTACTGCATTCTAAATTTGCATGGTTTCATGTTATTTTTATAAATTTCATTTATGCATTTTTTTCTTTAAATAGCTCTTAATATCCTCATTTGAAAATACTGTCACACGTCCCTTTTGTGTCTCTCACAGCCCATGGTACAGTTTTGACCTCAGTACAGGTGTTCAATAATAGATGTTCAAGTGAAAAGAACAACGTATAAAATGTGATGATCAAACCCTTAATTATAATCACTCCAAGCTTACATTTGTGGACTAGTGCTTGATCTCAAGTAGAATGTCTTTTTGAGGCTCTCAAGGCAAAAGGTAATAAATACTTTATTTGCTTTCACTTACAACCATATCTAGGAAAATGAACTAAATTAAAACTTAAAATTTGATCATCAGTAGTCTTTATTTTAGAGTTAAAATAGGGGATTCTATTTGGAAAAGGGAAGTAAAACTCATTTCTTCTTCAGTTTTATAAGAATAATAAACTCATAGGTGATGTATTACCATGACGGAATGAGGAAGCAGTTTTATTAGATCTTCCAATTTACTCTTTCAAGAAAAATGGACCCCACCTGAAAAGAGTTGGCTAAAATTTTATTTAAGTACTACAAGTGCCAACATCTTGAGGGCCAAACCAAGTGGACCTGAAGGCTAGGGACCTTAGCACAGACTATACCACCTCTGTTCTCTGGGAACTACCAAAGAAACAAATAATTAGATTCACCAGGGTTAAGAGCTTTCAAGGACCCAGTGAAATCAATTTCATCATCATAAATCCAGTATATTATCTAACTGTGTTCCATCTTTGGTTTCCACTATTGAAACAAATTTTCAGAGGGAGATTTGAAAGTATTTCCATTTGACACATATTAAAACATGAAATAATGGAACATACTCGGTTTATAGTACACAGTGTAAGAACAGTTTCCTCTGCCCATGTAATAGCTAGTGTACAGGTTTCTCATTAGACAGTATTACCCTGGCTGAACAGACCCACCTGCCATTACTTCTTTGTCAAAGAAATTTTAAAAATGAAAGCCCAGGACAGAGGTCATTTTAAATGGATTAAAACAGTCACAGTTGTTCCAAGCAACTAGGGAAGACATGTAGCAAATTTTATTCCCTTTCATGTTATTTTTTCTTGAGATAACTATTGGCAAGTGGTCAGCCTGTCATGACAGAGTCCAATTAAAATTATATATCATTGCAAGTTTTCTTTTTTCTGATGTCAGCAATGGAGATCCTTCAGATAGCTCTTTGATATCCACTCCTGGGAATTTTAATTTCCTGACAAATCTATCATCTGAAATTTGCCACCAGGAGTAGTCAGTCTCTGAGCAGTGATAAAACAACACAAATCCTGGTACTTCTCATAGCACTGGAACAAAGAGACAATCTTTACAGATATTATTGTGGCTGTACTGTATTCTTATAACCTTACCTATGTCTGTGTATCAGAGGACTATAGGAATAAAATTCAGCCATGGATTTGATAAACTTATGAAGGAATGTATGAATATATGATATCTAGACCAATATTTCCATATCTTCAGGATCTCCCTGATCTCTCAAGTTCTTGTTATGTTGTTATAAATCTCTTATGCATATTTTGACTATGTAAACAATAAAATGTTTATTCACTGACACAGAAAAACATAATTTCCTCAGATTATATTGAGAATTAATGGAGATATTTTGAAGTGGAAAAATTACTAACAGAGGTCAAAATCACAAATTTCGAGAGTTAAGAATTTACTGTCTTTGCAATAAGTATGTATCCAATTAAACAAAATTTAATATTTTCCCTTGGAAGAAATAGAAATACTTGGGATCCAATGGTAACAGCAGTTTTGTTCATTTTGTTTTGTTTTGTTTTGTTTTGTTTTGTTTGAACTGTTAACAACTTGCTACTTAACAAATCAAAATGGAGGTCAACATATTAATCTAATTTATTAGAAAAATTAAACTGGGTTAATAGCAGTAATGACCTCAAAATATTTGGGGCAACTATTTAGTTTATTTCTCAATAGTGATAAGCTGCTGTGGAATATATTATTTGATACAAGGGAGGGCTTGAATGTGGGAACTGCTAGGACCTTGGCAATATGGTGTATTGTGTATGGTACATGTTATGGGTAGAATTATGTCACCTCAAAATTCATATGTTGAAGTCCTAACACCCAGGACATCAAAGTGTGACCGTATTTGGAGAAAGGGCCTTTAAAGGGTAATTAAGTCAAAATGAGATCTTTAAAGTAGCCCTAAACCAACCTGAGTGGTGTCCTAATAAAATAATTAGGAAACAAAGAGACACCTGTGATATGCACACAAAGAAAAGACCATGTGAGGACAGTGAGAAGGTGGCCATCTACAAGCCAAGGAGAGAGGCCTTAGAAGAAACCAAACCCACCAACATCTTGATCTTGGATTTCTAGACTTCAGAACTATAAGAAAATAAATATTGTTTAAACCACTCATTCTGTGGTATTTCTTTATGGCACCCCTAGCAAACTAATATACTAGGGAAGGCCAAGACTCATCAGAAATCAATGCAATGGCATTCAGAATAGAACTGAAAAAGTAATGCTTGCTGTAGAAGTTTCCCCTACACCATGTATTTCCCAAGAAGTAAAAGCACAGGAGAGCAAGTTTGCATTTAGAGCCCTGTGTCCAAGAAACATAGCTTTCACAATGGTACATACCAAGAATTCCAAACCATATAGCAATAAATGTGGATTAGGCAATAAATCAATTCTGAAATATGGCCAGATGGTATTCTGCAAGGCAATTTGTACATACAGACAAGAACTTCTGATATGGGCAAAAGGTAAACTAAGCAGGATTTAGACCTAGAGTAAGAGGATTGGCAGAAATTAGTGAAGTACCAGGGAACTTTGGCACTGGTTGAGGGTTAGAGTGAGGCACCATCCCTGATTACCAGAGAGAGTAGAATGGAGAACAGCAGGCTCCAGTCTTATGTGAAGATTGAAAATGCTGGGGGGCTCCTGGGGGGGCTCTGTCTTAAGTGCCTGCCTTCGGCTCAGGTCATGATCTCGGGGTCCTGGGATGGAGCCCCGCATCAGGCTCTCTGCTTGGCAGGAATCCTGCTTCTCCCTCTCCCACTCCCCCTGCTTGTGTTCCCTCTCTCACTGTGTTTCTCTCTGTCAAATAAATAAATAAAATCTTTTTTAAAAAAATAGAAAATGCTATAAACTAGAAGCTGAATGAAACTTACTTCTTCCATTTTACTGTCTATTCTCCTTATTAGTACAGCAGATTTTTTTTTTTTTTTAAGTTGGGGATGTTAACTAGATCACTATGTGACTGACTTTTCCACTTTTTTTTTCTTTTTTAAATTCTGTTCAGTTAGCCAGTATATAGTACATCATTAGTTTTTGATGTAGTGTGTTCAACGATTCATGGATTGTGTATAAGACCCATTGGTCATCACAATACATCCCTCCTTAATACCTATCACCCAGGTTGTCCTATCCTTCCACCCTCTTCCTCTATGTAACCCTCAGTTTGTTTCTCAGAGTCCAGAGTCTCTCGTGATTTATCTCCCTCTCTGATTTCTTCCTGTTCAATTTTCCCTCCCTTCCCCTATGATCCTTGTGCTATTCCTTATATTCCACATATGAGTGCAGCAGGGCAGATCTTTTATCTAGATGGCTATAGACCAGACATGGGGACATTGAAGCAGTGATAGAGGGGTAAAGTGGGCTCATGAAGGTGTATAGATTTATGTGAGAATCTGTTAAACAGGGCTCAGTCAGAAGATTCAAAGTGTAGGGAAACTTGACTTAATTGGTTTAATCATTTATTCTTTTAGACACTTATCTAAATGCCAACATGTATGGAGAAACCACAATGTTGAGACTTCTTTCTGCCACAACTGATGAGTAACTGATGTTGAAGCTGGAGGTAGTGGGAGGATAGTTTAGAAAGGGAAGCTATTCCTAAAGGTAGAATTCAAATGTAGTGAGCTATAAAGAAGATGAAAAGGAAAGTTGTGGATTACATTCGTTTAGGTAATCTACAAACCAACAAATACTTGTTGCTCTTTTATGATGTGCCTAGTTTTACACAGGTTTCAATAGAGAACTTACAAAAAAAAAAAAAAAAAAAACAACTAATGCATAATCTCAAATTTTAAGGAATGATTCTCTTAGCAGAAAAACACATTTACATGAAAATATAAACTATGTGGCTTAATGGAGATGAGGAGTATGAACAGTCTTACAGATGACCAGGGCACAGAAATGCCCGTGTGGATTCAGATTTTAATTGAGCTTTGTAAACAAGGTATGTAAATGGGAATTGGCACCAAAGAAAAAGAAAGCATTGAAGCCAGACATCCTGAGCAAAGGTTTTGAATCAAGAGATTAGTGCAGCATATTAAAAAAAAAAAACAAAAAAAAAAACAGAAGACAGACCTTACCAGAGGGAGATGATTAGCTGAAGAGCAAAGAGAATTTGTACATACTGGTTTTCCCAGGAAGGAGATTCTGAAATGGAGAGTGGGAAGAAAATGCATTTGGGAGTGCTCTCAGGATCTACAGCTGTGGCAGGAAAGAGAAACAAATAGGACTGGGCAAAGGGAGAAATTGGGCTCTGAGGCTATCTCAGCAAAGGCCTCAAATGACCCAGTGGGAAACTCGGAAACTGAGATAACCCTTCAAAGTCGCAGCAAGGGAACTGAGGCTTTATAGTCTTATACTGACCTGTCAATTGAATACAGACTTCCCCCCAGGAAGGGATGTGATGTTGGACAAACCAGAGCTCTCCAGCTGAGCACAACTGCCAGAGCTGAGGGTAATCAGCTGGCAGCTGAGAGACTCCATCTTTGAGTCCTGGAAGGAGCCATGGGCAACATTTCAGTGTCTGCTCCAGTCCTTGTGCCTCTCAGATTTAGTTCTTTGTATATGTTCTAAGAGCAGATCTTCCAGGACTCCAGTTTTATTGGGACAACTGCCCTAAACTCCTGATCATCCTTGATTGCTTTTGGTTATTTAGCTTGAGCCATACTTTTATTGGCTACCATCTGTCTTGCTCCTAAGGGAGACATATTCTTTCAGTCATCTCCATAATTCTGTGTCATACCACTCATTTACTCCCTTCTATGGTATGACCTTGCCACTAATTACAATAACTGCATCTACCTAGTTTCTGTTGGTTAAGTCTCCCCATCTATCTTTTATTGCTTTGGGCTCCTAATATCTCCATTGCTCTCAGAGAATGCAGTTCTGTAACACCATATCCTACCATTTACCGTGGCTTAACAGAGAACACGCATAACTGAACTTCTTTGTGATGTGGATTCCCTTATCATCAACACATTCCTTATTGCTCTGATAGAATGAACCCTCTGGGTGGTCCCAAGAGAGTCGTCTGTGGTATTTCAGACCTTACATAGTATAATCATTCTAGCGTGCCCTCTTTGCTGAGGCTTTAAATCTCTTCTCTGCTATACCAATTTTGGCATTTCCACCACCCTTCGTGTTGTTTATTTTTTGTTGATTTTTTTTCAGCACTCAAGATCTATTCTAGAAATGTGTTGCTGAGACCCTTGTTAGGGTGTTAAATCCCACATTCCATGGCAGTGCACCCATATTGATAATTTATCCCACATTATGATCTTTCCCGCCATTGATATTTCACTTTTAGAATCCAATCCCAGAAGTACCTCACATTCTAGTTCCTACTGACATATGTTGCCTAAGTTCTATGTATCCTTCTGAGGATATGTATCCTTGTGAGTCCTATGTATCCTTGTGAGTATAGTTCTTTTTCTCCATTAGCAGGCACAACACTTCTCTAGTCAGGTTATATGAGGACATACTCCTAATTATCATCCTGATGTCCAGGGATGGAGGTAGGGAAATTCAGAGGGGATAATGGTATTATGTTTTTTTATAGGTAAAGGCTTCTGCATCGTCTTTAAGCCAGAGAAAGCAATAGCCCTTAATAAGGAATAAGCCACCATCACAGGCTGAAAGAGTTCAGGAATGGTCGTGATTCCAAAGTTGAGTGCCTTGAAACTGGCATCCCATTTGATGATTCTGGGCCCTGACCTTTGGAAAGCAGACATGACTAAGTTTGGCATGTAACACTTTTTTTTTTCCCCCTTAAGATTTTATTTATTTATTTGACAGACAGAGATCACAAGTAGGCAGAGAGGCAGGCAGAGAAAGAGAGGAAGAGAAGCAGGCTTCCTGCTGAGTAGAGAGCCAAACTCGGGGCTTGATCCCAGGACCCTGGGGTCATAACCTAAGCAGAAGGCGGAGGCTCTTTTAGTAGTTTATGATTAAATTCTAGACCCAGTCTGTAGATTTTTCCGTCCTCAAGCTTGAAAAAGTGAGAGCCTCTTTATATTCTAACAGGAAGACTCCTGACTTCCACTTACAGTTTTAATTACCAGTTAATTCTCCCAGCCTTTCATTTTCATTTTCCAAAGTATCAATTGAACGTAGCGACACACTCTGAATCCATTAGCCTTATAGTTACTATTTCCACATTGTTCTCGAACACCTGGTACACTGGCCCTATTAATGCAACCTCTTCTATCATCCCAATTCACCACCAGTGAAAGTTTTAAGGATTATATTTGATGCTTTATACCAGCAGCTATGTGCTCCATCTACCACCAATGACGGAGTCCCCAGCACCAGAGAGCTGGAGGACAGTAAGTTCCAAAACGCCATCTTAACTTTCGCTTTCTCACACCTTCCTTAAGACTGCTCATGGAACCAATTGCTGCAGGTTGGGTTCTTCCAGAAGCAGAGTCTGAGGTAGAGAAGAGCATGCAGAAAACTTGTTAGGGAGTGCTTTTTAGACTCACAAGGGAAAAAGAAGCAGGACTGAGCAAGGGAAAAGTTATATTGTTACACACACCACAAAAGATTGTGCTGATCCCTCAGGGAACTCTGAAGCTGGAATAACTCCTTAGATTTAACATGCTTGTGGTAAGAGGGTCAGACCTTCAAACTCACATATCAGTCATGGAGTGTAGTCTGCTTCTGAAGATGGAAACTGATCTGGGTTGTAGAAGCTCCCTCTATCAGAAGGCAATTTCTGGAGAGGTGATGATGAGGGCTTTAAGCCAGCACCACTCCTAGTAGCTGGAAAAAAAAAAATGTGTCTTTCAGTCCTAAAGAGGTATCTGAGCAATGTATCACAACATCCACTACTGAGGAAATCTGAAAAAAATGAATATTTTATATATTAATTTTATATAAAGTTCCTTTCATTTCCCTATATTTATTTTGTACAATGACAAAATTTGTTCAGTGTTACCAAATCTGAGCTATTACATAAAAGAACATAGAATTTAGTGACATTGTGAGAACACAAGCCCATTAAAATTGATTCCTTAGCAATATAGCACAGGTTATATAAAATCAAGAGTTCACTCAGCAAATTTGTTAACATATATGATAAACTCATAATTATATAGATTGCCATGAAAATAATAAAAAATAGTAAAGAGGTTGCAATAACCAGGGTGAAAGTTGATTAGAGCTCAAAAATATAAAAATATTTTAGAGCAATATAGGAAGGGACCAAAGAAAATATGTATATAGTAGAATAGCTCACATTGCATTATGTATCACACAGAACTTTCAAAGAGAAAGAAGCTATAGGTTATAAAAAAAAAAATAGATTGTTATCCTGCAGTAGAATACCACTTCTAATCTATCACAAGAATCATGTTGAAATGTTTGTTACAAACACAGATTTCCAGTCCTATTCCAAACCCACCAGATTATCTTAAATTGGATGACCCCAAAAGAAAACCCTGAGAAAAGTGTTTGAGTACAAATAACATATTTGGAAGGGGATCCCAGGAAGCCATGGTAAGGGAGTAGGGAAATGAAACATGGAAGGAGAGGAAGCCAAGAAGTTGTAATCATTGAGCAGATTACAGTGAGGATAGCTGTAGCTCGATATTATTGGAAAATTCTGGGGCTATGTAAATAGTTACAAATAGTTATTCCACCAAGAGGCAAGGAATTTCAAACCTCTGAAAGTCATTGGCTGAGATCTATTTCTAGGAGCATTAATACTTCATCACTTCTTGTCTGTCTTGTATGATCAAGAAAGAGCCCCCAGGAAGAGAGTTGCAAGTGCTTATGGTGGATGTGCCAGAAGAGTGCATCCAGAGTAGATATGGTTGGGACACAGGCAATCTTTGCCAAAGAGAATTTTCAGAAGAGAAACATGGAATTAATATTTTTAATATGACTGCTAGGTAGTTCCTATGATCAAATAAGTTTATACAACACTGCTCTATTACATACTAATGGAAAGCTATGCATATGTTAGAAATGGCTACTATAAAGATATTACTTCCATTGGAAATCACAAGGTTGGAAGTTGGATAATGAGTGAACATAACCAGCCAGTCAAAGGAACTTAGTAGCCACCTAATCTGAAAGCAGTTAGATGATGGATTTCCAGGTAATCTTAGCATAAATGGAATTTGGAGAGCCCTACCTATTTAAAAGATGCTTTTGTTATTTGCTCATGTGAATTTTAAAATGATATATTAAAATTGATAACAAGTTTTTAGCCCCCTATCTACTAGGCATTTAATTTTGGGGGAATTTTTCAATATACATTAAATAGAAAGATACTTTAAGACAAAAATAAATTGAAGGTTGTCTGAAGTAATAAAGTTAGGTTCCTCCAGATGTGGACTATATCCTCCTTAAGTATTCATGATGAGTAGCCATAATATGGGAGATCACGGTGATACTCTTTAAGCGCTAAAGAGTGGGCTCATCAGTAATGGGAATGTTTGCTTCCCCAAATATAACTGTGTTCAGTCTAAGACCTGAATTGTTACTGTGCTACTCTTGATATGTATTGGAAACCAAGTTTGAAACAAAGAAATATAAGAAGACATTAGACTGTACATTTTACAGGCTAAAAAAAATCAAGGAATCATTCATATTCACTTTTCTAGCTGTGTTTTCTTAGGGTATTTTAAACAGTTCAGCTTTCATTTTGAGTCTCATAACAGTATGTTTGAAGTAGTGAACAGGAAATAAACCATGAGTGGCCTTATCAGCCAGAGAAAAGGATTTGGATTTTACTCTAAATGCATTTTTTCCCTAAGCTATTGAATTATTTTAAACAAAGGATTACACACCATTGTTTTTAGAGAGATCACTCTCAGGAATTAGAAGCAAGCAAGGATAAATAGTTAGGAGAGTACTGTAGTGATCCAGACAGTAAAGAGAAAGGATTTAGACTGGAGGGTGGAATTTGATAAAACAGAATGGGCAGATTTGAAATAAACATTTCAGATGAATTGCTAGATCTAACTGCTGAACTGCATGTAGGACCATGAATACTTTGATATTTGGAGAATATGAACAATATGTGCCACACTATTATACAAGAATGAAGACAAAGTAAGATATTTTCCAATTAACGAACAATGAATGTTGCTTATCATCAGATTTAGTGAGGATGTTCTAAAAGCTCCACCTTAGGGCACCTGGTTGGCTCAGTTGGTTAGGTTTCTGCTTTCAGTTCAGGTCATGATCCCCTGGTCCTGGGATCAAGTCCCACATCGAGCTCCCTGCTCAGCAAGGAGCGTGCTTCTCCCTTTGTTTCTGCCTCTCTCTCTCTCTCTCTCTCTGTTTCTCATGAATAAATAAATAAAAGATTAAAATTAAAAATAAAAGCTTCATCTTAGGAAAATGAATATTAAGCCTGAAAAGCTGGACTAAGATACAGCAAGGAATAATGACAAATACTTTTGCTAGGATATGGTAAACTTTTACTGTATGAGATAATAACAAAATGATGCCTGTAGAGGTTTTGTTTTTTGTTTTGTTTTGGTTTATTTATTTATTTATTTGACAGAGATCACAAGTAGGCAGAGAGGCAGGCAGAGAGAGAGGAAGGGAAGCGGCTCCCTGCTGAGCAGAGAACCCTAAGCAGGGCTCTATCCTAGGACCCCGGGATCATGACCTGAGCCGAAGGCAGAGGCTTTAACCCACTGAGCCACCCAGGTGCCCCTCTGTAGAGGTTTTTAAATGATAGAATTAAAATTCAGAAAAATGACATAAAAATGCCAAGAAGTGAACAGGGTTAGAGCATTCTAAATTACTGTACTAGTTGAGAGGAAGGGTGAGATGTGGATTCATTTCAGACTTTGTTATATATACAAACTAAAAATGTGAGTATACACTAAAAAATAGAAAAAGAATGCATAACTTCCAATCCAAAGGAAAAAAAAATCAATAAATGAAAGAAAAAAAAAAAACTGATAGCAAGGAAGATGGGGAGAAAAAAAAACATGGATATAGTTGAGTAGAAAGAAATCACAAAATAAAATGCCAGATGGAAGGGAGAAGGAGGAATGGGCAAAATGGGTGAAAAGGAGTGGGAGATACAGGCTTCCACTTATGGAATGAATAAGTCACAAGAATAAAAGGCACAGCATAGGGAATATAGTTAATGGTATTATAATAGTGTTGTATGGTGATGGATGGTAACTATACTTCTTGTGTGCATAGTATAACATATAGAGAAGTTAAATCACTATGCTGCACACCTGAAACTAATGTAACATTTTGTGTCAACTATACTCAAATTAAAAAAATTAATAGATTAATAAATAAAAATACCTTTATAATCACAGTAAATATAAGTAATATAAGTAATATAAGTAAATATAATATAAATTCACCATTTAAGGGGGGCTCTGGGTGGCTCAGCCAGTTAAGCATCTGCCTTTGGCTAGGGTCATGATCTCGGAGTCCCAGGATCAAGCCCCACATTGGGCTCCCTGCTCAAAAAGAGCCTGCTTCTCCCACTGCCACTCACCCCATTTATGCTCTCTCTCTCTCTTTCTCTTCCCCCATGTCTCTCTCTCTCACTCTCTTAAATAAAACAAATATTAAAAAATAAAGAAATGAATAAATAAATAAATAAATTTGCCATTTGAAATTCAAAGATTGACATTTTTTGCACAATCCAGCTAAATTCTTTTTTAAAATAAAATACATACCTATAGCACAATGACAAAAATAATTTAAGAAATCAAATGGATAAAATACACTAGGCATATGCTATTCGGGATATAGCTGGTACAGCTATATAAACATCAAATAAATGATACTCTAAGTTATAAAAATTATTAGAAATACAATGCTTTGCTGGGGGGTACCTGGTCAGTTAAGTGTCTGCCTTTGGCTCAGGTCATGCTCTCAGTTGGGCTCTCAGGTCAAGCCCTATGTTGCGTTTCCTGTTCAGTGGAGTCTGCTTCTCCCTCTCCTTCGGCCCCTATCCCCTGATCATGTTCTCTCTCTCTCTCTCAAATAAATTTTTAAAATATTTTTAAAAAAACAGATACAATGCTTTTGACATACTAAATATTGATTGATCTGCCATATGTAATAAATAATAATTCTAAATATGCATGTATCTAATATGAATTGACTCACCATGTATTATACATGTAAATTCAAAACACCATGTTGGGTGCCTGGATGGCTCAATTGGTTGGGCGACTGCCTTCGGCTCAGGTGGTGATTCTGGAGTCCTGGGATGGAGTCCTGCATCGGGTTCCCTGCTCAGCAGGAACCTGCTTCTCCCTCTCCCACTCTCCTCTCATGCTCTCTCTCTCTCACTCTCTTTCTCAAGTAAATAAAATCTTAAAAAAAAACAAACATGTATTATATATATATAACATCACTCCAAAATATAAAAAAATTAATAGAATTATGAGAAATCAACATAGAAATTTATGCAATATGTGAAAAATCATGAAGAATTTGCGGTTTTGATTCTTGATGTTAAATTCTTATTTCTATTTCTAGTTATCTAATGTGCAAAAAACCTCCTTGAATCTTAGCAACTTTAAGCAACAACATTTATTTTTCTCTTGAATCTGCTATTTGAGCAGACTCAGTAGGGACACTTCCTTGTCTCTGCTCTACTTAGCCTCATGTGAAGTGGCTCAAAGGCTGGAGATCACCTGAAGGCTTGCTTGGTAGCTGATGTTGTCTGACAGCTGATTTTGTCACTCAACTGATACCATAGCTAAGGTATTTGCCAAAACACATATTTATGGCCACTAAATATGGCCTAACATTCTTCATGCATGGTTGTTGGATTTCAATGGTGAACATTCAGAGAGACAGCTGGGATGGGGTGAGGGCCAGGAAGTAGTTATATCACCTTTTATGACCTGACCTTGAAAGTTGTACAGCATTACATCTATGCCAAGACAGACTCTACATCTTGATTAAGTGGCTAGATTCTAGGAGAGAATATAGAACTGGACATTTTGCTGTGCCTTCTTTTTAAAAAATGCAATATGCCATACTCTTTTACTAGAAATATGGGGAAAAAGAAACATCTTATCAATTTGACAAATAATTACTTAAACTTAACTACTGTGCCTACTTATCTTACTTTAAAATAAGTATCTTGGATAACCAGAGGATTCATTGCCATCTTTACCCTTTTCTCTTTTAAAATGTAAATCAATTTTTGAACTATAAGACTTGTGAGACCACCTAAATTTATTATCTAAAGTAATTACCTATTATCAGAAGCAGTACTTTCTTCACTGATAGATAGAAGAAGTTGAAAAATTGCTATTGGAATAGGAAATAAATGAGGCCTGTTTTATAATTGCTTTACATTGTGTTTGCTTCACCTGTTAAAAACCCCAGACCAGTAAACAACTTGGGTCAGATTGTAAGATACTCTACAAAACACTTAAACATTGGAAGTTCAATGAGGAAATAAGTTTTTACTTATTTTCAAAGCCACATTTTTCTTAGTAAATGGGAAAAAATGCCAATATACAATCATACTGAGGTTTTATTAACAGTGTGCCCCCAAAAATAATTTTTTGATTCTTCATTTTTTTTTTCCACCTTCTTTACCTTTCTCCAAGGGATAACACCTGTAGGTGATGACCTCCATATTTTGATTCATTTTAGGTCATAATCCCAATGCTAACAGCACTGTATTGACATTTGTGTTTCCTCCATAATATCCATTGGGGTGCACCCCAATTGTGGTACACTCATATGGAGTACTCAGTGTACTCAATGTATTCCATATGAGTGTAAAAATTATCACAATTATTTACTGAAAAATTGTACTAGAAAATGTCACAAAAATAATTAGGGTACAGAAAATTGGAACAGCATAATTAACAAGTTTTTACTAAAGTGTACATATCTATTTTCTCTAATGATTTAGAAATATATTATAAGTGATAGAAGACATGAAAATTAGTATTAGGCCATGCAGTAATAAATCATTATCATTTAATACATGTTTTCTACTAGAATTTTCTAAAGTGCTTTATAGTTTTTGTTGCTATTACAAGGGACTTTAATATAAATTTTATTGTATAACCATTTTTGGTATGTAGGAATGTGCATTTATAGACTAATTTACATTAAGGGAACTTACTGAACTCTTATTACTTCTGAGAATATATCTGTGGCCTCTCTCTGAGTTCAATGTGCAGGACTATGTGGACTTCTGGAAGAAAAAAGTGGGGATGTAAGTAAGGATTGTTGGAACCAATTCTGACTTTTTAGGTGGAGGGCAGGCACTCTCTGTTCTGGAGTTCTTGTGCACAATGCTTTGTTTGGTGGTGCAGTTTCCGAGCCATCTCCCTGGCCCTCACCTGCATTACTCAAGGCATGGCCTCAGCTGAAGGCTCACTATTCTAAATGCATTCAGTAGGATACCATTAAGGGTTATAAATAGCTCTTATAAAGCAAAGACTTGTTACATGGAAAACCTCTTTTAGAGAGGAAAAAATCAATTATTACTCATTTAGGTAATTGCCATTAATAAATTGCTTTTTAATCCACTCACTCCTCAATTTAATAGGTATAAATACTTCACTGACATATTTATTTAGTATTTTTCTGTGGTTGCTCATATTTACTATCATAAATATTGATGGCATTTTATGCAGGGATTATATTGAATATTCCCAAATAAGCAAAGCCTGTAGTTAAATATTCTGTCCTGGTACAGTGATTCCTCAAGTAGTATTAAAAATATCAGTGGACTATACAACCATTTATTTTGCCAGATTTGAGAGATATTTTGAAGGCACCCTGTTTCTATCTGAAAATATAGTTTCCAGTGGTAAGGACCTAAAATCCTACAATGAAATCAAAATAGTTATTGTTAAATTGTTAAAAATCAAATGATTTGGGATATCATGATCATATATTATCTGAAATTGCCCATATTTTAGTCCACTCTATTATTGTCATAAATAAATAAACTTACCCTGAAATCAAGTTCATAAAACACCTCCTAAACAGAAGTAGCACAAAACTCTTTAGTTGAACAGGTCTGGCATTTGATTTACAATATAACGGGGTCTAGGTTATATTAACACCTTTAGGTTATGAATATCTTAGGTGGAATTAAATGTTTCTTACTATGAGACAAAGACCTTGTGGAAATGAGATATGAAATATGGATAAACATGGTGAAGGATGTGAAGTCACTGGGAACACATTCGTAAATGGAAAGGTTGGGGTAGAAAATGTGTGCCTGCATGATACAAGGAGGGGCGCCTGGGTGGCTCAATGGGTTAAGCCTCTGCCTTCAGCTCAGGTCATGATCTCAGGGTCCTGGGATCAAGCCTGCATCAGGCTCTGTGCCCAGTGGGGAGCCTGCTTCCCGCCCCTCTCTGACTGCCTCTCTGCCTTACTTGTGATCTCTCTATCTCTCCCTCTCTCTGTCATATAAATAAATAAATATCTTTTAAAAAAAAGAATGATACAAGGAAATATACTCATACTCATGTTGTCTGAGAACAGATTCAATATGAACTTTAAACAAAATAAAATGTAGTCTGAATATCGTACTCATCAATACTCTTTTAAGCAATTGAATACATTTTCTGTGTGTCAATAGAGATCTTATTATTGACATGTATAATAATATTTCAAAAATTCACCTCTAAGTATTACATTTGGAGTCCAAAAAGGGATATGTAATAAGATTTTGGAAGTCATGACAGGCCTGAATTCTAGACACAAGTCTAGGGTGTAGAGAAGGAAAATGTATTTCTTTATTAGATGGATAAATACTAGTTAGTTAAATATACTCAAATAAATACATGGGTCTGGGCCTTATAATTCTTCTTTAAAAGAATGACACTCGTCAATTTTACCTAGTTCTCAGGAAGACTGTTAAGTTGGTGATTTGGGATGTTTTGAGAGGAAATCATATTCATTCATTCATCAGGGCCTTCTTGAATGCTTATAATACACCACTACTCAGAATAAGGATAAAATCTTGGTTTTCATAAAATTCACATTCTAATAAGGGTGAACAGATAAATAAATATGTAATGATGCCAGATGACAACACACACACACACACACACACACACACACACATGCACAAATTAAATCAGTGTGGTAGTATGGTCTGGAGTTCTGTTCTACCAAAAGTGGTCAAGAAGTCATCTCTACAAGGAGCCATCTGAGTAGGGGTGAGAAGAAAACAAGCTAGTGACTGAATTGGTTACCTTGGGAGAGAGTAATGCAGGCAAAAAAAACATACCACGACAAGTGTTCCAAGACTGAAAGCAAGAACAGCATATGCGGACAGCAAAGAGGGTAGCACGGTTGAGAGAAGTGAGTGAAGGGAAGAGGAAAGAGAGATAATGTTTTCCAGAACTCATAGGCTCTTACTGAGTTACACTGCAAGCCATGGGAGATTCTTAGGAGAGTAACATTGTCTTATTTGTTAGCAGGATCACTCGGGATGCTGTAGGGAGGAATAATCTGGCGTAAGGTTGGTATGGGTGGGATTGAGGAACCTGTCCTATTTTGATAACCTGGGTGAATGATCAGGGTGACTTTGAATAGGATGGTGATGTTGAAAATGATGAATTAGAGAGCCAACAGGATTTGTTGATTGATTGAATATAGTATATAAAGGAGTCAAAGACGCCTCCAAAGTTATCATCACATTTTTCTAAGAGTACAAAAAATTTAAAAATAGATAAATGTACACTTTGCTTCTTCCCCCTCATGGTTTGGGTCAGTGGTTCTCAAACTTGGGTGTGTAGCAGAATCATCTAGAAAGCTACCAGAGAGTGCAGAGGCCAGCACACTGATGCAGAATAGCACCTGAGCCTCTGTATTTTACCAGGTTTCCCAGGTGCTTGTAACACATGCTTGAGTTTAAGAGCCACTGGTTTAGGTAAAGAAAATCTTTTCAGGATATTTACTAACAGCTGAAGTCCTTTTTCAGCAAAAGCCAAAAAATAAGTTAGAAATTTACTTATTTTCATTCTGTGACTAGGGACTGTATCGTTTGTTTGTTTTAAAGATTTTGGTTTTTTGAGAGAGAGAGAGCATGAGAAGAGAGAGGGAGAAGCAGCCCTATGCCCCCCACCCCCCACCCCAAGCAGGGAGCCTGACGCAGGACTCAATCCCAGGACTCTGGGATCAGGACCTGAGCTGAAGGCAGACGCTTAGCCAACTGAGCCACCCAGGTACTCCCCTTCCTTTTTAAAAAATATATATATAAGTTATTTAGCATTTACTAAGTAGAAAATGAATCTCATTAAATCAATCATAGATTTTTTTTTTCTCTGTGACATTTCTTTTTCTGCTTAGATTTAATTCCAAAACTGAATAACTTCTCCTGTTTCCCTATTGTGTTTGAAAACTGCATGTATTCTTGGTTCCTGTTGCCCATAACCAGGCAGGTGAGTGTGTAATTCTCTTAGTGTTTCCATACACGGAGGAATATTTGCTGGCACAATGAAACACAGTGCTAATAGTTTCTGCTTTGCTAGACTCACCCTTTTGCTCTTGGGGCTTTAAATTTCCCATTGTGCCCTCATTCTTCCAACAGAGGAAATTGTACCACCCACAGGGGTCATGCTGTGTTTTCAAATCCTAGAGGTAATGCAACAATGGTCATTCCTGGAAATGGGGAAACCCAGAGAGAGGAAAACAGTTCTTGTGTCTGGGTCATCCCAGCTGCTGCTGGCTTAAGAAAGAAGCTCGAAACACCCAGGCACATGGGGACCTCTGATTTGTACCCATTCCTTTTCACACAGCGGGCAGCCTCTGTGTGGCTGAGAGAGCACCTGATGAGACACAATGGAGTGATGGGGACTTCAGGAGAGAGAATGAAACGTGGGGATAAAATATTGGACAAAATGCAAATGAAGTAAAGGTAATGGCGGGCATTACCAGGCTCCGTTGCTTTCAATAACACAGATGCTTTCAAGAAGATGAATTTCTAGGACAAGAGATGCACAGATACAACCTAATTGACAGAACTGTTATGGACAACTGATTATATTATCTTCAATAGGCTGAATCAGAGAATCTGTACAAATACAGTCATAACTTGTTATAATATTCAAAAGAGAGGAATGTATAGAAAAAAACCTGAATTTAACTTTTTTCATATTCTTTCACATAAATATCAAAAGATGCAAAGTTTCAAAGTGACCCCAAGTATAAATCTGAAAAATAGAATCCATGTGATAATAAATAATTTAATTAACATCATTGACACTTGAAGAAAAAAATCAAAAGCAAAGTCCTCTCAATCTGATAGCCATCTTTCATTCATTACACTTCCAAATAAAACTGCTTCCTGAAAATTCATGCATCACCCACATGTATGGAATTACCTGAAAGCACATAATTCTAAAAAATGATTGCAATGGATTTCCATAAACTGCTGCAACATACAGTATTTTACTAGATTTTAATCTATTGATAGGTAATTGTAACATTTTATTTAAATTTGTTGGTTCAGTTTTTGGGGCACCTGGGTGGCTCAGTGGGTTAAAGCCTCTGCTTTTGGCTCAGGTCATGATCTCAGGGTCCTGGGATGGAGCCCTGCATCGGGGCTCTCTGCTTAGCAGGGAGCCTGCCTCCCCTTCTCTCTGTGCCTGCCTCTCTGCCTGCTTGTGATCTCTCTGTCAAATAAATAAAATCTTTAAAAAAAAAGTTCTAAAATTAAAAAAAAAAGAGCTTACAGAGAGTACAAGTTCGGGAGTAATTAAAAATATCCCTCTGTGTCACAACTGTAGGCTGAGGATCACAGTCAGTCTCTGGCTCTGGGGAGCAACCATTAAACAATTTAAGTGTACTTTTATAAGATCAAGTAAAGCTTACCCAGCTTTCTAAATTCCATGTTCAATTAGGCAGAACTTTATAAAAGAAAAAACTTACTTGAGCTACTGGCTCAATAAATTTTTCTTCATTTAGCAAATGTTTGTTAAATTATAATTCCAAGCACTTCTTTCTGAAGAAGGGGGTCATAAATCTGGGGGTCACATTCCTTTGAGAAGCAAATGAAAACCAAGAACTCTCATTGCCTCACTCCTACCCATACACACAAAATTGTATGTAGAACATCAAGAGGTCTTCCAGCCATCTGAAATCCAGATGAAGAATGCCTCAACCCCAAGGGGACTAAGGTTAATTCATTTAACACCCACTTATTGAGCACTTGCTTTTTCCTAAGAAATGTCCTACATACTAAAGATACACAGGGAAATAGGTCCCAGTCCTAGAAGGCAACATACATATTTTGGGCAAAACATTACCTCACTGAATCACACAAATGACTTCTTGGCTTCACAAAAGTGAATAGGAAGTAATTATAATGATTACAGTTTTAAATATGGTAACAAAATTGAAAATATTCAGCTGAAGGAAACAATGAGCTTTTTCTTTCCCCTTCC
>RCUC01129095.1:0-14236 GCA_003697995.1 Taxidea taxus jeffersonii
CCTGTTAGAGGCAGAGTTTTAGGTGCTAATGGGGGTGTTTCAGGCAAGGGAGGATTTTCATAGGGAAGATCTTTGGGGCCAGTTCTAGAAATCCACCCTCAGCAAATGGCCCCATTCCCCCTTTAGCTGGGGCAGGGTTGGCTGGGGGCCCCTCGCAGAGCGGGCCAGCCTGCATGAGACCCTGCCCGTCACTGTGTAAAGAGGCAGAGTGGGTCAGGAGAGCCCCAGCTCAAAAGACTGGCTGGATTCCATCAGGCGAGGCTACTTTGACCTGTTGGCGGTGGGCCAGTGATTTCACTGCTCAGAGACTCAGTTTGCTTTTCTGTAAAAGGGGCCCAATGAGATCCGCTTTGCTGTAGCTCCCGGATCTTTGGAAGTGTAAGCAAAGGGAGAAATACAAGGGGAGATTCTTACACATGACATTCCCTGAGCAAATCCCCACATGGCTCAGCTCTCTTGGAGGGGGCAGCAGAAAGACTGTTGACCGGGGAGGGGCTCTCAGGGTGGGCCCGTGGGGAAGCCCAGCACTGCCCTGTCCAGGCCCAGCACTGACTGTGACTCCTGCCTCTCTGGGCTGCGTCTTACTGTTCAGGTTAGGCATTCAGCCCTTCGCCATCTGCAGTCCCGGGAGGATGTGGCTCCAGAGCCACTCAATGGGACATCCCGGACCCTGCACCTCTGGTTTGGTGGATGAGCTTTGAGGAGATGATGGGATCCAGCAGCCAGGCACTGGAATGCAGGCTCGGGGCTTAGCTCCGATGGTTGAAGGTATGGGCTTCAATGTCAGGCGGGCCCTAACTGAGACCTAGTTCTGCCACTTCCCAGCTGTGTGACCAGTGGGACCACTATGGGCCCAGCAGCCCAGCCACTCTGTGCCTCAGTTGCCTTCTCTGTAACATGGGGCTAATCAGAGTATCCACTTCCTTGGGGCATTGTAAGGATCAGAGTAAATGATCCAGTGGGTACAAAGTGCTCGGCTCAGAGCCTGGCACACAGTAGGCTCTCAAGAAATGGCAGCCGCTGTTATGAAAATCAGGCCCCTCAGTTCTCCTGGGGAAGGAGGTGTAGTCTTGAGGGCCGCCCTGCCCCCAGGTCCACTGCAGAGCCCCCATGGGTTAGCTGCATGCTTGAGGGCTGTCCCACCTGCCCTATTACTTTTCCTTTCCACATTTGATGGCGTTACTCCATTCCTTCCAGACCTGACCTGCAGTGTGAACTTGGGCAAGACCCCCGCCCCCCTGCAACCAGGCCTTAAATCTCATTTGCATAATGAGACTGCCTGTGGTTCAGACAAGTTGGGCCTTGGAATGGAATGACAGCTCTGGACCCTAACAAGATGCGGCATGGTAGGACTGGTACCCTAAGAGCCATGCCCATCAGTCCCTCCCCCCCACCAGTGGGGGACACAGGGAGTCTCTGGGACAGTTTTTAGCTGCTTTGCATCTGGGATTCTCCTTGTCCTTGGGCCTTGAGCCCTGGGATCACTGAGGAGTCTAGATCATCACACCTATCATTTATGGAGCACCTCCTGTATGCTCAGCCTGCATTTGCTGACATCCTTAGGACACCCTTGCAAAGCAACCATGTGATTCTTCTGCTAAGTGACTTATACCAGGGTCACAGTTGATGTGTGGTAGGGTTAGACACAGAGTGACACCTGAGGAGAGGGCAAGCTGTTAGCCACCTGACTCTCCCTTTCCAGGAGCCTTCGGACACTGGCAAAGATGAGCAAAGACCAGTCCTACCCTCTCCTCTACCATCACCCCAGCCAAGTTCAGGCAAATGTGAGTGAAGTGGAAGCTCTGAGAGGTAGGACTGCTGGCCAAACCCGAGGCCCCAGCTACAGCAAGATGGTGCCCTGCTGGTCCCCCTCCTCATGGCACTGATCATATTCACAATTACAGTCAAGTCCTGTTACATTCTGTAAAGTCATTGCTGACACTGAATTAGCACATACTGAAACATCGCTCCTAGCGGCCATAAAGAGTTAGGTTCCTGTGAGCCTCTGATTGCAACATTGTCATCCACCAGTCAATACCTCGCCTTGTTGTGTCTGCATTTCTGTTTAAAGACATCTGATTGACGATATATTGTTGAATCATTAACATCGAACTCATGGCCAACAACAGCATGATTCTGAACGTGCTGCCTGAACAAGGCTGATCGAACATGCGTTTTCTCTGTAAGACACATCACAGCCTTCTGGTGCCTCAGAATGCTAGCCAGCATGTCGGCACCACATTTGGGTGCATTTTAAATGGTGAAATCACCAACATAGGGCACACAAATACAGCAAGTGGGGCATAAAACAGACTATAGCAAGGACACTTGTTCATAGCACAAGAGCTGAAACAAGAAGGCAGAACATTGCCTTGTTTGACGTCAGTCGAAAACCCGCACATCTAAGTGGCTTAAATTTTTTCCTATTCCACACATAACTACGATTGACTGTGAAAGCACCGTGAGTATCGATTTGGGGGTTACAAATCTCTACATTTTAGACAGTAGGCAAACTCATAAATAAAGACTCTGTGAATAATCAGAATCAGCTGTATATACTTGTTTGTGCCTCTGATTATTTAGTTAACATCTGTGGCCACCAAAGCATGCTTTTGCTCACCAAGGATTATCTTGTAATCCCAAAGGCCCTTCAGAGATAGACACTTGTTGGAGCGACTGAAGGACAGGGCCTCCTGGCCTCCCCATGTGGCCTGTGGCCTGGGCTAGGGACGGCATAGGGCCCTCTCCAGTGCTCCAGGAGTCTCTGCTGATGGCATTCAAAAGGACAAGTAGGCAGGGAGCTTCCCTGCCCATAGGATTGTGCTCAGGTTCATTAACATGTTGACTGTGGGGCGCCTGGGTGGCTCAGTGGGTTAAGCCTCTGCCTTCAGCTCAGGTCATGATCTCAGGGTCCTGGGATCGAGCCCCGCATTGGGTTCTCTGCTCAGCAGGGTGCTTGTTCCCCACCCCTCCCCCTGCCACCTCTCTCTCTCTGCCTGCCTCTCTGCCTCTGTTATCTCTCTCTCTCTGTCAAATAAATAAAATCTTTAAAAACAAAAAACAAAAAACCATATTGACTCTGCCCTCGGGGATGGATAGTGGCACTTGGACAGACTCAAAATGAGGAATGTACTGGGGATTTTTTGAGTAGCATGGGAGAGAGCGGTAACCCCTCTGGCCTTGGCCTGTGGGCTCCCAGGATAGTCCAGGCACATGGGACCTGGGTGACTTTGGGTGGCTCTGTCCCCTAGCCAGATCCTCCCCAGATGGCCATGGTTACCTGATTTCATTTCCTCTGACTCTATCTTCAAAAAGCAACGTCTCATTGTAATTTGTTCAGAAATTCCTAACCAGGATAGTCAAGTGTGGTCCATGTGACCTTATTTCCTTCCTCTCTCCCTTGTTTCTTCTTTCCTTCCTTCCCTTCTTCATTGTGGAGAATTTGGCATTCAAGTATGTCACCTCAGCCTTGCCGTGTGATTTAATTACTGCAGGTCTGTCTCTGGGAGTTGACCACTCCAAAATTGAGCCTGGTCAGAGCAAAGGGTGACCCAGACTTGGTACTCACTGTTCAGAGAGGTTCCTCTCAGAACAGGCTGGCCTTTTCCTGAACCACACCTGTCCCAAATTCATCTCCAGATTCCTCTTTCCATCTGTACTCTCAAATATTTACTGATCAACTCTTATGTGCCAGGAGCCATGCTCAGCGCCAAATAGGTTAGACATCCTCCCTCACTCCCTTCACAGAGCTTTCAATCTAGTAGGGGAGCAACTGTTACACAAAAATTATATTGTTATCAATTTCTGGGGGAGACATATGAGGGAATAACAAAGGAGACACGATTGAGACCACGGTTGGAGAGGGACTCTCCAGAAAGCCACGTTCAAATGGAGACCCTCAAAAATAAGGAGGAAAGAGCCAGGTGAAAAGCTAGAGGAAACAGCTTGTGCAAAGGCCCTGGGGTGCGAGAGAGAGTGGGCCATCGGATAAATGGAAAGCCAGTGAGGCTGAACACAGACAGCAAGATGGAAGCCCAGGGTGGGCAGGGCCTGGGGGTTCACCATGGAGAGTTTGCTCATTACAATGAGGACACATCAAAAAGTTGGGAGATCAAGGGCAGGGAGGGCAATTAGGGTGTGACCGTCTGTTCACTCAGTGGAGATTATAAATAGTCGCCTGGAGAGGGGGCTCTCATCATAGGACACAGTGGCAGCTTGTCGGACAGAAGCTGCTTGTGACACTCTTACCCACAAAAGTACTAAGGATCCCCTTGTTGGTCTACACCAGGGATCAGTGATACCTTCCTTGCTGTTGAACAGTATCTTCTTAAGTGGTGGAAGGAACAGAAAGTAAAGTTGGGAAAAACAAGAGGGTAAAGACAGAGGCTGAGAGAGAAAGAGGCCTCAATTTTCCTCTCTCTGGGGTAATTGCTGAATTGGTGCTCATGAAGGCAGAAAAGGAATGGCTGACTTATGTCCCTCCACCAGAAGAGGGGAAAGAAGGGAGGCATGATATTGACTTAAACGCGGGGGATTTAAAAGGCCCCTATGTTCCCACTTTGTGCTTTGCTTCTAACAGACAGCCTGGGACCTTTGAAGTCAGTCTGGCCCAGTGGGGTGCGGGCTTCTGTGGAGACAAGATGCTAACAGGGGCGGGGGAAGGGGGCCAGGGGGCGGCCGAAACTCTATTAGGCATGCTCTAGCAAAAAGAAAGGCAAATCCAATGATAATGTACATCTGTTTCAGGGAATTTATAAGCTTTGAACATTTTTTATGGGCAGATAAGTGGGTCCTTTTCTTACCATAACTTAGAACTTCAAAGCTGAGTGTGTGGATAATGCAAATTGCTGAAATATGAGATTTTCCCTACAAAGAGGTTTCCAAAAAAGACGAGGAGGAAAAAGAGAGGGGGAGAGAGAGAGAACTAAGGCTAATTGATGCCACAGTCTTTTATGTACATGGCAAAAACGGGACAGAAATTGATTTTTATGAAATAAGAAATTGATGGGAGAGACAAGGAGAGGAGGAAGCCAGAGGCAGGTGTGAGGGTGGGGTCTAGGCAGGGCAGGTCAGCCTAGGCTGTGGGTCAGCTCTGGGGACACAGTCCCCTCAGTCTTGGAGCCCTCACCCTTAGTGGGGAAGACAGGACAAATGGACATAAGGACACTTCAGAGGCAGCCAAGGCAGTGTCAGCCCAGCGCCTGGTCCATCCAAGTTCGGAGGGGGCACAGAGACAGGGTGGATCCTGGACACCCCTGAGAAATTGGGGGAGGCTTCCTGGAGGAGAGTGACTATGTAGAGCAGGCATGATCCTGGATGGCTGCGAGGGTGGCGCTGCGAGGGTGGCAGGTGCGTACCAGGTGACGAAACAGCTGAATCAGGGGGTCCGTAGGTTATGCCTCTGCCACCCTGTCGTTCGCACACTCTGTGCTTTTCTTTTTCTTTTTTTTTAAATATTTTATTTATTTATTTGAGAGAGAGACAGTGAGAGAGAGCATGAGTGAGGAGAAGGTCAGAGGGAGAAGCAGACTCCCCGTGGAGCTGGGAGCCCGATGTGGGACTCGATCCCGGGACTCCAGGATCATGACCTGAGCTGAAGGCAGTTGCTTAACCAACTGAGCCACCCAGGCGCCCCACTCTGTGCTTTTCTGGTCTGCCCACCCCGACCCCCAGCATGTAGGCTGTGAGCTCCTTGAGGCCAAGGGCACAGTAAACACTCAATATATGCTGGAAGGAAAGAAGGAAGGAAGGAAAGAAGGCAAGCAGGGAGGGAGAGAGGGCATGAAGGATCACCAGCTCCGTCTTTTCACTACTTCACGTTTTAATATTTATGACATAGCCAAATATGAATATCTGAGCTTCTAAAGTTGTTCTTTGGGCATTACGAATTTTGGTTCTTTTTTGCTCTTTTATTTTTTCCCTCTCCCTCTCCTACTCTCTTCCTCCTTCTCCTCCTTCAACACTTCCACAGAAGTCGGAGACCTTCTGTATCAATTTTATTATTTGTCTAAGCCACCTTGGCAAAGCCATCCTCTTTGCCACCGATTGGCTCACGGCATGTCATGTGACCCTACTCTGGCCAATGGGATCTGAAGGGAAGTCTGCGGACGGGCTTGCGAGATGTCATGGTGGCAGCCATCTTGCGAGGTGACCGGAGACCACAGAGCAGAGACAGAGAGCCCCGGTCCCGGAGGATGTCCCTGAGTATCACTCCTACAGTACCTGGCAGCTGCTCAGCATGGACACTCCAGCTGCTTGGCTTTTCTCGGGAGAAAATCCTTGATTTGAATATTTGACATCAAGTCGTTTCTTCCGAAGTGATCCTGGAAAATGCCAGTAGGGCAGTGAGGAAGTGAGGCAGGGACGCGGAGCCGTGTGGACGGTGGGGGCTTAATCCTGCTGGGAACCCCGGGAGCCCACGTAGAACACCCCCCAGAGTTCCACACGCCCGCAGCAAGGGCGCCGGCGCGTTTATCCACCCACTGCTGTCCGCCATTAGTCCGCCACTCCCGCCGGCAGGCCCAGCAAGCCCTGGTGTGCAGACAGACCTTCCGCAAAGCTTTGGAGGTGCCGGCAGGTGGGAAATGGACTGGCGGACACAGAAATGCTTTGCATGGGGGGATTGAGGGCACTAGCATCGTCTGTTCCTTAGGGTTGTCTGCCCCGTGCCGGCTGATCAGGGGGGGCCTTTGAGGAAGAGGAGAGGAGTTGGGACCTTCTCCTGGGGACCCACGGGCAAACGTTCGAGGTTCGGGGCAGGTGTCACGGTGGCCCTAAGAATGTGAAAGTGGTCGGGTGGCTTTGGAGGCACCTGGGTTTGCGCCAAGGAAACTCAGTGTCGGCCTTCATCTGACATCTTGCAGCATCGTTGGGGGATTTCAGCACTCAAGTGGACACCCACGTCCTCCATTCTGTATCCTCCAGCCCTTTCCCCAAAGACCTCCTTTCCCCCCCCTTCTTTAGCCACCCCCCTCCCCAGCCTCCTTGTGGGCCCAGAAGTGCCCCACCTCAGAAGCCACAAAAACTGCCACCTCCCTCTGTCCTCCATCCTGTCCTTCTCAAGGTCCCTCTTGGTTCTTCCCAATACCCGACTGTCTTTTCTAGCTCTTGTCTCCACTTCCTGCTTGCTCTAGAGTAGCCCCTGGTCTGGATTGCTACCATTCTCTGTACAAAAACCTTCGATGCCATCACTTCTGTCTTTAGGCCCCACCCACCTGACAAAAGCCAACTCTGGGAGAAGTAGAGAACTCAGGATCAAGGGCTCTGGAGTCAGAGGGACAATTGTCATTATCCTCACCAGGTTGCCATTGACTTTTCTATTCCTAAACCCAATGGGTATTTCAGTAGCTACCTTTCTTGACTTCTTGGCTGTGTCTCATGATGGTGACCACATTCTCTCCCTTTCATATTCCCCCTCCACTCTTGGACTCTGTGCACCGGCTGCTTGTTGCTCCCCTGTATGCATTCTCCCTTTCTTCTTGGTAGTAGAACCTCTGGTTTTGAGTTCTAAGAATAAAAGCTATGGTTCTTAGACTCTAATACAACTCATTTTTTCCCACTAAATTCTGGTCCGAAGGAGGACTAGCCCTGGGAATCTTTTTGAAGAGCTAGCTTGTTTATTCCCATTGTCCTTTTTCTCCTTCATCCCCTCTTCCATTCTGCTGCCTGGAAAGCCATCGCTTTGGACCATGAGGACAAGGACAATGCCGTAGAGAGGGTGGAGTGGCTGGGAGAAGCCTGTGTTCCTGAGGAACAGGACTTCTCCGGCAGACCTGGATGCCTGCATTTAGACTATTCAATGAGGAAGAAATCAACTTTTCATTTGTTTAAGCCACTTTCTCTTGCAACCAAACTGAGTCCTCAGTGAAATGACTTTCTAGAACATCAAGCCCTGTCAGACATTCTCTAGCCCCTCTAGACCACATTTAGCAGGAGGCTTTGCCAAATCCTCCTTTAAAAATGGCTGCATTGAGGGACGCCTGGGTGGCTCAGTGGGTTAAAGCCTCTGCCTTTGGCTCGGGTCATGATCCCAGGGTCCTGGGATCGAGCCCCGCATCAGGCTCTCTGCTCAGCAGGCAGCCTGCTTCCTCCTCTCTCTCTGCCTGCCTCTCCGCCACTTGTGATTTCTGTCAAATAAATAAATAAATAAAATCTTTTAAAAAAAAATGACTGCATTGAAACTGGGTATGTGGGAACTCTCTGTACTGTCTCTGCAGAATCTGTAAGTATTGGCAAAATAAAAAGTTTCTAAAATGGTGGCATTGTTGCAGTCTTGCTCCTGGCCCCCTTTCTTCTCCATGGCCTCACTTCCTGGGATCTCATCCACAGCCATGGCCTTGATGACCATCTCTCCAGGCTGTTAACAAGGGATCCCAACTGCGTACCCCAAAACAAACTCGCCATCCTATCCCAAAACTTGTTTCACGCTTAGTAAAGGTCAAGGGCCCATCTATCTCCCACCCCAGCCGACCAGGCCTGGTGCTCCTGCCTGCTTCTGGCCTCACCTTCCCTCATACCCTCACTTCCCTCCCCACCCTGCCCCACTGTACCTCCTTGTCCTCGAACAACGAAGTCCTCTGCTCCTCTTCTGTCCTGGGAGCTGCTGCTCCTTTCCCTGCTGAGCCTTTTGCCCCTGCCCTTAGCCTGGCTTCCCCACCTTGGAGCCTGAGACAAGTGCTTGAGGGCAGATGCGATTGGGCAGAGGGATGCCAGCAGGAGCAGTGAGGGGACAGGAGAGTGAGCTGCAAGGTGACAAGCTGACACAAGGAGGCACAGAACTCTACAGATGTGTACGGAGCCCAGCACTCCAGAGTGTCCACCTGCGGGACGATCTAGTCTCCTGATCTGGGTCTTGGGGGGCTTCTCCCGAGAAGCCATCAAACGGGTGCCGATGTTCCCCAACCCTGCCCACTGGCAGGCTGTGTGCTTGCAAGCAGACCCCTGCAGGCCTGGAGAAGGCCCAACGTCCTGGCAGGAAGAGGGGGCACAGCGGGGGAGGGGATTGGGGGGGGGGGGGGGGGGGGCGAGGCAAGTCTGTGCTTGAGGGGCTGTCCCTGACCGCAGGCCAAAATAGCAGGGGGCTGTGGGTCTATGCTGCCTCTGTGGAGACCAGATCCTCCAGGAAGTCCTCCCTGACCCCCAAGGCTGGTGCAGATGTCTCTCTCAGGCTTCCCCACACATCCCTCAGAGTGCAACTACTTGTCTTTTCTGCTTAGCTCTAAACCACTTTAAGGCACAAATGAGATGAGGTGACAGGACTTAAAATAAAGCTGTGGATATGAAATCACAACAGAGCAAGAGAAGTGTGGAGCTGCTTTAAATGTATAGAAAGCTGGAATTGGGTTTTAGGAGAGTCTAGACAGGCTTGGGAACCCACAGAGCTGGGGTGCAGAAGCAGCCTGTTCCTGCTCTGGGCACTCTGCAAAGCCACGATGTGAAAATCCCCTTGTAGGCAAAGCCCTGCACATGTGATCCTCATGCCAACTTTGCACAGTAGGCTTTCCATCATGCCCATTTTACAGATGAGGAAGGTAAGGCTTTCTATCCTCTCCCCCCTCCCCGCCACACAGACACGTTGATTGCAATCCGATTCCTGATGACCTGGGATCCAGCTTGACCAGGCTCCACGGTTTCCGATCCCGTGGCGAACGGTGGCGTGGGGCAGGGAGGGCTGTCAAGCCGGCCGGAAGACAGGCAGGTCTTCCCCTCACCAGTCAGACAAGCATCACGTACCGCCCGCCCCTGGGGGCTTCAGATGCAAGGATGATGGAAAGCGAGAATACAATTTCCTGATAAAATAGAAGAGGCGATTAAGTTAATGAAGGATCATTTTGCTGGTTTGAAAACTATAATTAATAGGCATTAATTGTATATTTAGAAGTTGAGCGTGGCGTGGGCTCGGGAGCTGTCTCAAACACAATGACTCTGTACGCTGCATAATAAAGACAGGACCCAGATGGTCCTCAAAGCCCCTAACGAGAGCTTGGCGCGGGGCTGCTGTAATGATAAAAGATACCACTCGCTGTTCTGCTCTTCCTTTAACGACATCCTTTCCGAGATGATGCTTATCATTGGTACTTTCATCTTCAGTTAAATAGCATATGGCCCCAGCTGATTAAAACCCCCTCCTGGTTTTAATCAGCGACTCGGGATCAGGTTTCTAATGGTGGCAGTGGTGGCCTCGCTGGGTCCCGTGGTAAGCTTTTGAACGACATCTAAGTCTGGAGCAGGGGAGATGGGGGGGATAAGGGGCTTGGAGCAGGCCCTGTCCGAATCCTGGGTGTCAGGCGGGCCACTCTGGTCCTCCTAGAATGACCCGAGCCTGGAACCAGTTCCAAGGATGTCTCAGAGATCAGGGTGGGCTGGCTCAAGTTATGTTCAGGGGACCAGGCCTGGTTAATGTTGGCTGTGGCAGGGAGGCTGGGCTGTCAGATCCCCTCATTCTTATAGAAAGCTTAAAAGGTTTAGAGGCGCCTGGGTGACTCAGCCAGTTAAGTGCCTGCCTGTTGATTTTAGCTCAGGTCTTGATCTCAGGATTATGAGTTTGGGCCCCAGGTTGGGCCCCCACACTGGGCCTGGAGCCTACTTAAAAGGAAGAAAAAAAGTTTGAGGGACACTGCAGTGGTCACTCACCCAGGGAGGAAGAGGAAGGACCCCTCAGGGGACCTGAAGATGGGAATCAGACAGATGGCATTTGAATCCTGGCCCCACCGCCCAGGGTTGTGAGTTATCATCAGTCTGAGGCTCACTCTTCTCATTATTACTGGATTACTTCTGTTCATTGATTATACCCATTGTAGAGATGGCAAAACTGAGCCTCCGTCAACAGTTGAAACCTGACTAAACTTGGTTGTCGAGTCAGGAAGGATAGGGACATAGAAATACGGGCCTGGGGAACGTTTGGGAGGATCTGCCTGATTTTCCAGCACCCCACCCCTCTATCCAGCAGCTCCTGAAGGACTGGAACCATGTCTGTCCTGTGTATGTTCATCCACACCCAAGCTGCTTACCGCGTCCAGTTCTGTTGATCCTTAGTAGGTGTTTTTGAAGAAACAAGGGATCCCACGGACAGTGGCAGAATGGGCAGCTGCTGGGGGTGTCCAATAGGTAGGTAGTGGAGATTTCTATCAATCGCCAACTCTCCACATGCGTCCCATGTGTTGGGTGTGTCCCAGCCCCCTTGAAACTAGTTGGAGCCACAAGGCTAGTTTTGGCCAGGGGACTACAAGTGGGAGTGACATGGGTGGACATGCTAAGAGTCTGTGCAGTTCTCTCTGCCCCTGAAGGCTTGTTCTGAGGCTTGTTCTCAGAGAGCAGAGCTGCGGCGAGAGCCAAGCAGCCTGGTCTGTGGAGACATTGTGTTGTCTTGGAAAGTCTCCCGACTTGCTCTGGGCTTTGTGAGAACAGGAAAGTAACACATCATGTGTTAAGCCACTGAGATGTCAGATTAGTTTGTTACTGCCACAAAACGCAGCCTTATCCTTACTACCTCAAGACAGTTACTGAACTTGAGTTAGGGCAGGGCTGCAGTCAAAGAATTGATTGGCGTATGACCCTAGAGTGTCAGGTTAAAGTTTTTCTGGTCAGCCTCTGCCCTCACTCACGCCCTGTGGGTCCTTCCTCTTCTCCGGGTCAGTCCTGGCGGGCTGCTGCATGGGGTGCCCAGGAGGGGGCGGAGACAGGTGAGCTGGGAGGGATGTGGAGGTGGTGGCTGTCCCTGGCCTTGCTAGCTGGCTTGGTGCGGGCCCATGGGAGAGGCCTGGAGGTCGCTGTATGACCCTCCGGAACTGCTGAAGGTCCCTGAGACACTTGTGAATGGGAAAAATCAATTGCTGGACTCTGGGGTTCCCACATCTCTTCTTAATAGGCATTGCTTTCCTCTCCTCACCGCATAGAGTTAATTTACCTAAATGTCTAAGCCAGTAGTGTTCAAACTTTATGCAACATCAGAATCACCCAGAAGGGTTATGAAAATCACAACGTGCTGGCTGAACACCCAGTTTCTGGTTCAGTAGGTCTGAGGCAGAACCTGAGAGGCTGCATTTCTAACAAGTTCCCAGGTGACCCTGATGCTTGTCCAGAGACCATGCTTTGAGAACCACTGGTCTGGAGCATTTATGGCCCTGGTTCCCGAAGACCAGGCCCTCTCCCAGGGGCACCTCGCCCTGGCATTTGCGTCCATCCCATGAACGCTGGTTCCCACCATGTCTCCACATTGCCAGCCTCCCCTCCCACTGCTTCCAGGGACTCCAACCCACCTAGATAACTGGGGCAGTTCATGGAATGCCTGAACTTTCTAAGACAGGTCTTCTTCCTGACCTCTGGGCCTGGCTGGCTAGAGTTGTTCCCTTTGTTCTATGACATATGGCCCCCCAGAGATTTGAATGCAGCTCTATAATCAGGACTCTTTTGGTTGTAAGTGACAAAATCCTGAAATAAACCTCAAAGGAGGATTTATTGGCTCTTGAAAGATCCAAGAGATAGTTCTAGGGCCTTCAGGCATGGCTGGATCCAGGAGCACCATCAATGTTGTCAGTGCTCAGTCTCCCTTTCCCCTAGCTTCAAGATTAAGTACTGAGTGTGTGTCAGGATAAGGAGATGAGAGTTGGAGTATCACACATTCCTTGTTGTTGCTGCCTCAGTCCCTGAACCTATAAAATGGGACGGTTAAGTTCAGGGGAAGTGATAGAGGTTGTGGGAGTCATAGGGCTGTGAGGACTTTTGATCCATTCCTCTAGACAATCTCTTGGGTGGGAAGATACCCAGGTAGAGAGAACTCCAGAGGTGTGACTTACCTTGGGAACTCTCTATGTGGTATGCACTTGAGCGAGCCTCAGTTTCCCCATTTGAACTTGTGCCATCCAACAAAGACTCTTCCAGTATTGGCATGTGATGAGCCTGGAAGGAACTGAAATCGTGTCTAGAAATGTAATGGAATAAATTGTATTTGTCAGATCCTAGGGGATAGGGAGCGAGACACCTAAAGACACATGTTCAGGTATTGAAAAGATGATCGTGGGCCACCTGGGTGGCTCAGTTGGTTAAGCGTCTGCCTTTGGCTCAGGTCATGATCTCACGGTCCTGGGATCGAGCCCCACATCAGTCTCCCTGCTCAGTGAGAAGCCTGCTTCTCTCTCCCTCTGCCTCTCCCCCAGCTTGTGCTCTCTCTCTCTCTCTCTCTCAAATAAATAAATAAAATAAAACAAAAAAAAGATGATCATGAAATGGCCATCTTTTGTCACAATGAAAGAAAAACCTCAGGAGTTGAAGCAAAAAAAGGGTGTTTGCTGTGTCTGTATGCAGGTGTGGTTTGATCTAGGTGCTTAAGATCATTAGGAATCAGTGGACCATTTCTCCTTCCATTTTTTGGCTCTATTTCCTTAGTCCTTCTTGGGCAAGGTCCCCAACAGCTCCAGGCTTGCATCCCCATCCCACCAAGACCAGTCGGAAGTGCTGTCCTCTCTCCTAGCACTCAGTCCAATTAGAGCCCCAAGATTCCTTCTCCATGCTTCTGATTGGGTCATATACCTACCTGGTGGCCAGTCTCAGTCACACACGCAGCCCACAGCTGGGGCTGGGGCCATGCCTTCTGAACCAAATGATGCTGGAGGCATGGTGGTTTATTCCAAAGCAAAATTGGGATGCTCTGGCCAGAGAGGGAAATGCACACTGGGAGGCCCACCAACTGATGTCAGCCACTGGCGCCAAATTATCAGCCTGCCTGAGGCCCCCTCCTCCATCCCTGCTCCAACCTCTACCCTTATCTCTCCCCTGCTTAAATCTTAAATGCCACCCAGCCCAAGAAGCTCTGCCCTCTGATCTTCCTTCTTCCAGGAGAAAGGAAGGGGGGACGGCGGTGGCAACCACATTCTCTCATTAGTCTTTCTGACATCTTTTGTCACCTATCAGGGGAACAAGCAAGTCCTTTGATCACAGCAAAAGGAGAAAGAGTATTTAAAACACGGCCTGTGAAGATTTGCTGAGCAGAAGGTGGGAAAGGCAGTCAGTGGCAGTTTTCAAAGCAGAAACATGATTTCCACTCTCTAGACTTGCTTGTCTGAGGATTGCTAAGGAGGATTTGCCTGCCGCCTGGGTTTTTAAATGGACCAAGGAGCCCCGAAGTCAGGGGAGGGGGGTCGGACTTGGTGGAGGGGGGGTTTCTGGAAGCAAAATGGCAGCCCAGGCTTTGATTAATCATTAACCACAAAGTCTGAACTGTCAGCTGGAGGAGAGCACT
>RCUC01129096.1:0-25234 GCA_003697995.1 Taxidea taxus jeffersonii
TGTTAACTCTGTCCTAACTAGGTGCCTCTGCTGTCCTCAGGGAGCTTTCCCACAGAAGGGAGAGGGGTTGCTGGACACCATGAAAAGAGAAGATGGTTTGCTAACTATGCTAACACAGCTTTTTCTTGCTTTCTAGGTTTTGGAGGTGCCCTGGGTTACCTTTTGGGTGGCATCGACTGGGCTCATCTGGAGATAGGAAGAGCACTGGGCACAGAATTCCAGGTCATGTTCTTCTTCTCCACCTTGGTGCTCACTCTGTGTTTTATTATTCATCTCTGCAGTATCCCTGAAGCCCCACTTAGAGATGTTGCAAAGGACATATCCCCACAGCAAGCCTCCCAGGACTTTGCATTGTCATCAGACAAAATGTACCAGTATGGGTCTATTGAGAAAGTTAAAAATGGTTCTGTAAACCCAGAACCGGCATTGCAGGGAGAAAAAAACAAAAATTCTGCTGGACAGGTAAGATGCAAATTCTTTTTTTCTTTACTCAGGAAAAATATCCTTGGTCTTACTCCTCCTCCTCCTCTTCTTCTTCTTCGTCTTTTATTTTTTACCATTCTTTGTTTTGTTTGCTTATTTGATGTGAAAAGTTTGATGTGAAGTCTAACCGAATCCTCCCATCCCCTATAGCTCTTATCCCTTTGAATTAAAACTTTAAAAATGTGTGCGTTTTCCTCTGGTCTTCCTCTGACTCTTTTCAATGCGTCAAAGTAGGGAAGATGATGAAGCCAGTTCCAAAATGTTAGACCATAAGAGAAGCCTGGAACCATCTTTAGGCCTCAGGAAATAGCTTGACTTCTTAGATTGGGACTATAAATTTCTCCATCCAAATAAATGCATCCCTGGGTTGGTAACTGGGTTGGGCATGTTGAATTTGTATTTAATGAGTTGATTAAATATTTCTTTTAGGCCATTTTCGGTGAACTGGTCAGTGAATTAATTAGTTTAAAAAAAACTCTACTAAATTACAAAGAAATGGAACTAGATTAAGGGGAAATTGTCAGAGAGAAGAGGCTAGAACTATGCTGACCAATACATTGGCTTCTTGTCCCATACGGCTATTTAAGTTTAAATTAATTAAAATGGAATAAATTAAAATGTCAGGTCCTTAGTTGTGTTAGCCACATTTCAAGTGCTTAAGAACTCCTTGGGGCTAGAAACTACAGTCCAGGACAGTGCAGATATAGAACATTTCCATCACTGTAGAAAGTTCTGTTGGACAACACTGATGTACAGCTGCTTCCTCCTTCAAGCTGAGTTTAATGGCAATACGTCAGCTATATAAGCACAAAGGATGCCCTCACTGGCAAAGAGGTTGTAGAAGACCTAGGTTTAAATCTTGATTCCTCTAGCTGACTGGCCTGTGTTATTCATTCAACAACTACCAGGCACTTGCTGTAAAGAGCCTAAAGATTAAGAGTGTATGGGGCACCTCAGTGGCCCAGTCAGTTAAGTGTCCAATTCTTGGTTTGGGCTTAGGTCATGATCTCAGGTTGGTGAGATCAAGCCCCGCGTTGGCATCAGGCTCTGCTCTGAGCATGGCACCTGCTTGAGTCTCTCTCTCCCTCTCCCTCTGCCCCTAACCCCATGCTTACAGGCACTCCCTAAAAAAAAAAAATCAAAATTAAAAATATTAAGAGCATAGGTGTTCAAATCCTGCCTCTACCACTTCTGGAATGTATGACTTTGAGCATTTACATTTCTGTAAAATGAGAAAGTCATTCTATTTACCTACAAGTGTCTTGTGCTGATGACATAAGCCATGCAGAACTTACTTAGAGTGGTTCCTACCACATAGTAAGGTGTTAGCTACAAGTGCCTATTATGAGCCTGGCAGAATGCTGAGCCCTTCACACACCAACAGGGAAGAGACTTAATCTGTGCTCCAACAGAACTTTCATACAAGCTCAGTGAGTCTCTGTGAGTTCAACTTCTCTTGATGGGTTGGCCTATTTTCCAGGATTATTGGGTTGTTCAACTAAGATAAAGCATGTAAAGGTGCTTAAAAAACATATTATAGTCATTATTTAGTCAACACACTACTTCGGGTACCAAGTATGTACAGAGCATTACTAGGTATTTAGGGATCATGAAATGGACTAATCTCTGCTCCCTATGCTTAAAGACTTACAGCCCTAACAGGGAGCATAATTAGCCATTTATACCATTACTTACATTCCAAGGTGGAATATAACACTTCCCAAAATGAGGGTGGCAGTGCAGTTGGAGAACTGGGACTAATTTTTTTTCAATGGCAAGAGGAGGCCTGAATTATTTCAGGATTCAAACTGGATCCCATAAAATTCATCTGCAGTTCCTCCATGCTGTCATTGCTTATTTCAACCTTTCTGTGGTCTCCTTTTGAGTGCACTCTCATGAAGTTCTCCCCCCCGTGCTTGACTCTGTGCATTTTTCACATATAAATCCACCACCAGTCAACCTCCAGTTGACAGAGATGCAGGATACATGCAGTAGAGCAACTCCCAAGGGCCCTGAGCCATGGAGAGGGCTTCTTCAAGGGAACTGATGAGTCCCAGAATAACATGCCTCCTGAATGTTCCTTCTGAGTGGAAATACCCAAAGAATTTGAATATTTACAATCCCAGCTTTTACAGAAACACTAGACACAATTTGAAAGCTCATATTTGTTTTTGGATGAAAGGAAAAGTTAGATTAACAATGAAAGTAGGATGAAAATTACATCTAAGGCAGAAGCATATATTAGTATTCAGAAAGAGGATGAATACTTGTTGGCCACATTCACTTTTTAGAATTTTGTATTTTTGTAATGAAAAGAAGGAAAGGCATGAAACTCAGGCTAGCTGTTTAAAGATTTTATTTCTTGGGTGCCTGGGTGGCTCAATGGGTTAAAGCCTCTGCCTTTAGTTTGGGTCGTGATCCCAGGGTCCTGGGATGGAGATCCTCATTGGGCTCTCTGCTCAGCAGGGAGCCTGCTTCCCTCTCACTCTCTGCCTGCCTCTCTGCCTACTGTGATCTCTATCAAATAAATAAATAAAATCTTAAAAAAAAAAAGATTTTATTTCTTTACACCCAGCATGAGGCTTAAACCTACAACTCTGAGAATAAGAGTTGTGTGTGTGCTTTACCAACTGCGCCAACCAGGAACCCCTGTTTTTTATTCTCTACCTTTAGCTTCTTCTTATGGTCAAAAAAAAAAAAAAAAAAGGGAACAATCCTGCACTGAGTTTCTTTTTCAGTCAGGATTTATTTTGATAGTTACTATATTTTACATGCAAAAAGTTATTTTTCCTAATTCCAAAGGAATGTCTGTGCTTTTTAAATACTGACTAGGTATGGTTGTCCCCAGTTATCTGAAGTTTCACTTTCCACATTTCGGTTACCTATGGTCAACCGCCATCTGGAAGCAGATGACCCTTTTGATTTATCATCAGAAGGTCAATAGTGGGGGTGCCTGGGTAGCTCAGTGGGTTAAGCCTCTGCCTTTGGCTCAGGTCATGATCTTAGGGTCGTGGGATTGAGCCTCGCATCAGGCTTTCTGCTCAGTGGGGAGCCTGCTTCCTCTTCTCTGCCTGCCTCTCTGCCTACTTGTGATCTCTCTCTCTCTCTCTCTCTGTCAAATAAATAAATAAAATATTTTAAAAAAAGGTCAATAGAAGCCTAATGGTATGTCATCCACCTCATTTCATCTCATTCCATAAAAGCCTTCTATCATCTCACGTCATCACAGGAAGAAGATGAAGAAGAGTTGGTACAATACAATGATGTGTTTTAGGAGGGAGAGACCACACTCACACAACTTTTATTGTAGTATATTGTTGTAATTGTTCTATTTTGCTATTAGTTATTGTTGTTAATCTCTGACTGTGTCTAGTTTATAAATTAAACCTTATCATTAGTTATGTGTACATACGAAAAAACATAGTCTATCTAGAGTTTGATACTATAGGCAGTTTCAGGCATCCAGTGGGGGTCTTGGAAGGTATTCCCCACGGATATGAGTGGGAATGACTGTGTAAGATCATTTATTCATTTAACTTGCAGGCAGACTCTGCCAGTAGGTTAAATACTAAAAAATTGACAAATGAAAAGATCAATTTACATAACAAATCTACAATAAGTAAATGTATTTTTCCACAATAAATATTGAAGGAAAAGGCATTGTTATATAAAGAGTTATAAAACAATATGTTGTTATAGTTAAAATAGAAATTCTCAGGAGACCACCTTATAAATAAACTAGCCAGGACTCAATTTCATTATGTCAAGACTCAGAATAAATAAAGACCTAACAAGAAAGACCTAATACCCCACCATGATTGATGTTTATAGTCTCAGTGTCTTAATATTCCCAAGGTTTCTTTCTTCTGTTATAAAACAAGATGCTGAAAGCTCTTTTATTCTTTGTATTTCAAAACAGTTTTGTCAAGAGTTCAAAATTTCTCATTTTCTCAAGGTTTCTGATACAAACAAAACAAAACAAAACAGTGTAGCCTTTGGTTTCAACACAATTTAAGTCTAAATTAAAGAATATAGATATGTGTACTCATTGTGTGTGTATATGTGTGGGTGTGTGTATTCTATATTGTCTTCACCTCTGACTCCATATAGGGCTCATTTACATGTGCTGGCTCCTGGCAGGCTCCAGACAAAAATAAACTGAAAAGAGGGACCTGAGCAAGAGCAGGGAGCTGCTTGGCTCTCTGTATTAGTTTTCTGTTGCTAAGGAGCAAATTATCTAGAAAATTACCTGAAGCATCTTAAAAGCATATTTATTATGTCACAGTCCTGTAGGTCAGAGTTCTGGGTGAGCTCAATCGGGTTCTCTGCTTAGGGTGTCACAAGGCTGAAATCAATTTGTTGATGGAAGTGCATTCTCATCTGGAGGCTCAACTGGGGAAGAATCAGCTTCTAAGCTCATTCAGGTAGAACCCAGATCCTTATGATTGTAGGACTGAGGTGCTCATTTTTTTTCCTGGCTGATTGCCATCCTCAGCCTCATCATCATCATCTCATCTCCTGGAGTTTACTCTAAGGTCCCTTCCATTGGGCCTCTTCCACTTTTAAAGCCAGTAACCCTTGTGCTTTGAAATTCTCTGACTTCCTCTTCTGCTCCCACCTACAGAAAATTCTCTGCTTTTTAAAGGACTCACGTGATCTGGTTAGAGTACCCAGATAATCTCCCTTTTGATTAACTCAAAGTCAAGAAATTAGTAACCTTAATTATATCTGCAAAATCCCTCTTCCATGTAATGTAATATAATTATGGGGTAACATTAGGGGACAGAGTTCATTGGGCCATCTTAGAATTCAGCCTAACACACTTTCAGACTCAAGAAATCTAAGAATTATAATCATCCAAGGGCTAGCTTAGATCTGTGAGCTCTGTCCTTATGTAGTGGTTCTGTCATTCAAAGACAGGATGTTAGATATTTGTTCCACCTTGGCCCAAAGCAAGTTCCTTTTGTAGTCCCTTTACCATTAAGTTTCCAAAGCTTTACTCAGGGCCTGAAACTGCTCAGTATCCACACATACTTAACGGAACACCTCCTATAAGACCACTCCGTGGAAACCTTGGTGCTGTGCCCAGAAAGTGTGCCTCTGTGGGGGTAATCGACTGACAGATGTGAAACATGGCTGTGTGCTCTGGCTCACACAGCTGGCTGCATGTCTGCACTGAGGTTCACATGGGTTTCATGTTTTATTCCAGTCTAGGAAAGTGATGACCATGAAGTCACTGCTGAGGGCTTTGGTGAACATGCCTCCCCACTACCGCTGCCTTTGCATCAGCCACTTCATTGGATGGACCGCCTTCCTGTCTAACATGCTCTTCTTCACAGATTTCATGGGCCAGGTAATAAACATGTCTGTGCAAAGACTCATTGACTTGCACAGCACTCCCTTGTTTAGCACCTGTTGAGTTTCTTCTGGGCTCACCCCTAGGATGAGCACAGTGAGAGTGTAAGAAAGAGTACCTTCAAAGAGCTGTCTTACAGACAGGAACTGGAGACAAGTTACTGCACCCAAGACATCTCTATGGGACCAGTACTTGATCAAATATAGCAGACAGGGAAGAATCAGTGTGAGTTGCAGCTGTCATGGCAGGCTCAATAAAGGAGGTTCAGTATGATGCAGGCCTCGAAAGGTGAATAGGAGCTAGACAGAGAGAGAAGAGGGAGAAAACATTCTAAGAAGGAATAGGAATGGCACGTGTGGGGATGAGTCAGAAGCCTGCTGGCTGTACCCAAAGAAGGATGGCAAGGTTGCCTAAGTCAGGCAGGAGCCAGGTGTTAGGCAGAAGGAAGGTTGTTAATGATCTGGGGGAATGCTGCTTAGACTTGATGGCATTAGGACTTCCTGAAGGTCCTTGAGTAGAAGTGTAAGAGGATGAGAGGGGTGATATGGTCATGGGAGAGTGAGCTCTGTGTCCTGGGAAGCTGTACAGGGATGGTGAAGCAGAGCACATAAAAGGGAATCCCTACCACAGTGCATTTGTATCTCAACATTCCCAAATCTCTCTTTCAGATTGTGTACCATGGGGATCCCTACAGTGCACACAACTCCACAGAGTTTCTCATCTACGAAAGAGGGGTCGAGGTTGGATGTTGGGGCTTGTGCATCAATGCCATGTTTTCCTCACTTTATTCTTGTAAGTCTCTTCCTCCTGAAAGTATCTTCTAGAGGGCTCTGGTCTAGCAGAATTTTGGATTTTATATTTTTATATTTATTTTCTGCTTTTTAAAATATCAGATCCTTGGGTTCCTTGGGTGGCATAGGCAGTTAGGCATCTGACTCTTGGTTTGGCTCAAGTTGTAATCTTAGGGTCGTGAGATTGAACCCCATGTCGGGCTCCTCCTTCAGTGTGGGGTCTGCTTGGGATTTTCTCTCCTTCCTCTGCCCCCCCCCACTCATGCTTACTCTCTCTCTCTCTCTTTCAAATAAATAAATCTATGAAATAAAATAAAATAATGAAATAAAATACCAGATTCTTGATAATTATATGGAGATCAGGAAAAACTCTTCCCTTAGAAAGGACCATAAGATGTATTCTTTTCCCATACTGAAGTCTATGTTACTTTCCTCATTGATTACTTTTTCCTTGGAGTTCATGGGCTCTTGATCAAAGTTCCCTGGAAAATAAAAGGAAATCTTGGAAACCAGATGGTGAACTATGAGATGCACAAGGGCTAGAGTCCCAGCACTGAATACTGATTAGCATCAGGTCTGTGTTCTATTGGAGTAAGGTCACTGGTGGAGTTTCACATATACCCAGATATAGCTTATTAAATCTGTAGATGACAGAACATAGGAGGGATGGTTAATGTGCTAGGTGACAGAACTAACATGCAAAATGACCTTAACTCAGGTGGGGAGGAAGGTATGTCATGGGAGCACTGTTCCAGGATTGAGGATGACAACTTTCTTTCCCAGGTACCAGCTTTCCATGGGACCAGAGTCCATTAACTTCCACTTAGCCAAGTTTCATTTGTAAAGATACAGCAAACAGATTCCTGTGATTGGTTTTATTTATTTATTATGTTTTTTTAAAAGATTTTATTTATCTGATTTATTTGAGAGAGAGAGAGAGAGAGCATTGAGGAAGGAGCAGAGGAAGAAAGATAAGCAGATTCCAAGCTGAGCACAGAGCCTGATGCAGGGCTCAACTCCAAGACCCCTCAGATGACTGAAGCTGAAATCAAGAGTCAGTTGCTCAACAGACTGAGCCACCCAGGCATCCCTGTGATTGGTTTTAAACAATCCCAAACTAATGTACTATAACCCTAGTCTTGGTGCCTGCCAATGTATGTGGATATCTCCAAGATCAGTATGCATTGAATTAAGTGAAATAATCTAGCCTATAAAATGTAATCAGCCCCCCACTTTGGGATGGAAGTTGGGCTTCTAATAATAATTGAAGCTCCTCCTAGATTGTGGGGAGATAGTTGGCCCCTACCTCAGAGCTCTAAGCTTTGAGCAGGCTCAAGGGACAGTAGGGTTATGGCCAATGTGGGAGAAGGGGAAGTATTGGAGGGTAATCCCTGTTACCATTCTCGGGGGCACTCATTCTGCCACTAAAGTGTGCTTCTTGGGTGGGGGCAAGAGAGGAAATGCTTGTAGTGTCCTCTTGTCTGATTTCCAACTATCATAGCATAGCAGGAAACCTGCTTCAGGGTCAGAAGATCTCCTCAAAATATAGCACAATTGGGAAAAGCACAATTGGGAAAAACATGCAAGGAATTCATGAGCCCAGTAATCATGAAACAGTAAATTTTATTATTTTACAATTTATGATAACCAAATAATAGTGGCTTAAAACTTATATTTCCCCTCCCCACACCCTACCTTCCACTTCCAGAGGGCATGAACGAAGAAAATCACAGAAGGAGGATTTCAAGTACTTAAAACAGAATCAGAGAGTAATAAACTAAAAGGATTTCATATTCCTCTCAGTCCCTTTGTGCCTTCAAGATGTGGGGAGACTATTTACTACCACCCACATTCTTGTAAGAGAAGCCCACTTTTCCACAAGTAATACGCATTTTAGTTTTGTGTCAATACTTTTTTTTTTTAAGATTTTATTTAATTATATGACAGACAGAGCACAAGTGGGCGAAGCAGGCAGACAGAGAGAGGGGAAAGCAGGCTCCCTGCTGAGCAGAGAGCTTGATCAGGGCTCTATCCCAGGACCCTGAGATCATGACCTGAGCCAAAGGCAGAGGCTTAACCCACTGAGCCACCCAGGCGCCCCGTGTCAATACTTTTTTTTCTCAAAGAATCCCTACTAGGGACATTCCATTAGTCTAGTCTTAGTTCCTGTATGAATTGCATGGCATTTAAAGATTAAAATGCATGTTATTTTTAGGCCCTTTTGAGTTAAAAGCCCTGTGTGCAATAAATTATTATTTGAGAGGGACACCTGGGTGGCTCAGTGGGTTAAAGACTCTGCCTTCGGCTCATGTCATGATCTCAGGGTCCTGGGATGGAGCCCCTGCTTCAGGCTCTCTGCTCAGCGGGGAGCCTGATCCCCGCCCCCTCCTCTCTGCCTGCCTCTCTGCCTACTTGTGATCTCTGTCTGTCAAATAAATAAATTTTAAAAATCTTTAAAAAATTATTATTTGAATAGTTTCCCAAAGTTATATTAATGTATCAATCTATGGGATCCCTTTCACTTGAATTAGAACTAAATTTTATTTATAAATTACCAGTCAGCCCTCAAGGATCTTCAGGGGCTCTCTGTGACCATAAGACAAAGTTGAAGTCCTGAACCTGGCGTTCCAAGATTCTCAGTTTGAGTCCTGTTCACGCTTTGACCTCTCGCTCGCCGTTCAGATTCACTGCCCCTGAGGACTTACTACACAGACTTTCTCAGCTCTGTGTATTCCCTGCTGCTTTTGGTTTCTCTCTCTCGAGATGCTCTCTCTAATTCCACATCTAGACAACTGCTAATTGTGCTTTTAGACTCAGGTCCAGTGGACCTTGTCTGTTAAATCTTCCAAGTTCTCTCCCCCTGTGCTCCACCCCACCCTGAGCAAAATCAATCATGTCCATCAGTTCCAGAGCACACCTGCTATCTTGGACTCATCACATAATATCAGATGCGGATCTAGAATTTCTATCCAGATGGAGTTTGGCAGGGCAATCTGGCTGCTGGGGTGGAGGGTGAGGTATGGTATTTTCAAGTTCCTTTTGCATAGTGAGCATACATAGATCCATGAAAATAGCAGTATTAAGTACTGAAATGTAGCCAATTTTTCACATCCAACACTTCTACTCATAGCTGATGCTTACATCCATCATTTACCTCCAGTTGTAACGAGAGACACAGTGTGAGGACATAACATGACTCGGTATTAGACCCAGTGGAAGGCAAGTCAGCTTTACCCTTACACTGACTGATTTCTCTTCATGGATAAAAGATTCTTTGCTTGGCTTCCCGTCTTTGTTCTGAAGTTGCTTATATTTCCCAATATCTCTTTATGCTTCTTTGCCCTCTTCTTGGCTGGCCTCCATACTGGATGAGAGCATTTCCCCCAGTGAATACTGATGATATCTTTTAGGTACGGAGACACCTAGATTACATTTTTTGTATAAATATAATCATTAAGCAAACAGAAACTGACCAACTCTAGATGGCTTTTTCTCTCCACCTTGACAACAGACCCCTAAGGGATGATACGAATTTAGTAGAGGAAGCAATCGTGCCCACTTGTCATTTTCAGAGCTCTGACTTCCATGGGATGATCTGAAACAGTGTTTAGTTTCATAATTGAATCAAGTGTGATACAGATTAGGTTTCTTGTCTCTATGATGTGAGTCCAACAGTCATTTGGTTAGATAGGGAGAATTTCATTCTTGAATAGACACATTTCAGGTCTTTGTCATTCATCCCCTGGGTTCATATGTTCCAGTAGAATGACCAGGAGAAAGATAGGGAGCCTATGGATGAGAAACAGCTATTTAAAACAGAAAGACCGGAGTTTTTTTCCTAGGGAATTTTCCTACCATGGTGGAACACAGAGTGAAACATTTTAAAGCAAAAAATTTTCAATTTTTAGGAACGAACTCTACCACAGTACTTTTAGGAGCAAGCCAAATTTACTTGCTGGGAGGGGAAACTTGTTAAGAGATAACCATCTTCAGTGCCCGTATTTGTTGAAATAACAGTACCCACCATTAATCATTAACTGGATGGCCTCCACTTGCTGGGATTCTGGGCTGAGTGATGTCACAAGCTTTGGATCTCACTTGATCCTGACAACAACCCCAAAGAAGGGCTTTACTAGTCCCATTGGTTTGTTTGTTTGTCTTTTTAGGTTTCTTTTGGATAAGGAAGTTGAGATTTTGACAAGTGAAGGGAAAGGACTGATGGGGAGGGAGCCTACAATGGGGTGGCACTGGGTACAGAGAGGGCCCCTCACCAACGGGAAGTGTTGGCAAGTCAGGCAATTGGTCTACCTGTCCGTAGGCAGAGAGCATTCTTTGGCTTCCTTCTTAGGCATGCAGATAACATTCAAATACCTGGGGGTGGGGTGAGGAACCAGATAACTTGGATCATTCTTAAAATCTGGTGCTCTCCAGGGGCCCAGAGCTTCCCAGAGCAGTAGATTTTAAGTTTCCTCCAACCTGACTTTGGGCCATGGGGCCCAGATAGGCCTGGATTGTTGTTTGTGTCCTGTTAGGCCAGACTCTGAATCAGAAGGACCCACTCTCCTCCCACATCTTGCACCCCTGTCTTGCACGCCCACAGTCCCATAGCCAAGGTGGCCTTTCCCACCACCTCTTTGCATCCTGGTGCTATTCAGCTGCCTGGTCTTTATTTGTGGAAAAAGCAAATCAACCTCAGGAGGCAATTTCCAGCCCTCTGTGTGCACAGGATCTAAAACTGATTCCAAAAGCCAGCTGTCTTTAAGCACAGATAAGGAGGTTCTTTTGTTCCATATTCAGTATCAAAGGAAAGCTCCTTAAAAAAGAGTGAATTTGAAAAGATTGAAATTACAAAATATTATGAGGCACTGCTCACTGTAATTTCTTTCTTTCTTCTCGCCACAGACCTTCAGAGACCTTTGGGATCCTACATTGGGTTAAAGGGTCTTTACTTCCTGGGGTATTTGCTGTTTGGCCTGGGGACAGGATTGATTGGACTTTTCCCGAACATCTACTCCACTCTGACTATGTGTGCATTGTTTGGTGTGATGTCCAGCACTCTGTACACTGTGCCCTTTAGCCTCATTGCCAAGTACCACCACGAGGAGCAGGAGGAGAAGGTATGTCATTGAACCTCATCAGAAGGCCAGGGGGAGGGGGGATGTGGGAGGAAAGTGGAGGGCTGAGCTGGAGAATAAGGGTCTTGAAAAAGCAACTCTAAAATGCCCAGCCAAATGTAATGATGGTCTGGCCAAAGCATGACCAACTTCCCAGCCTGCACCCTACTCCTTATTTGGAAGCCCTGGGCCCCTGGAGAGCAGTAGAACAGGTATCATTACCCTCCGTTATCTGATTGGGAAAAGGGGGCTCAGGAATGCTGAGAAACCACCCCACCATCACACAGAGAAGAGGAAAGGGGAACCTGGGGATTCTGACAACTGTCCCAATGTCCCCTGCAGCTGCAATATTTCTGGGCCCCCCATCCCAATGGCTGCCCTGAAGGACTGTTCATGTAGAGTAAGTGTGTTCCTGCATTTCCCTTCCAGAGACAGCAGGCCCCAGGGTGGAGCCTGGACAGCGATGGGAGAGGACAGGGCCTGGATTGCGCTGTCCTCACCTGCATGGTGCAGCTGGCTCAGATCCTGGTCGGAGGTGGCTTGGGCTTCCTGGTCAACAAGGCTGGAAGCGTCATCGTGGTGATCACGGCCTCTGCAGTGTCGCTGATCGGCTGCTGTTTTGTGGCTCTCTTTGTTAGATACGTGGACTAGGTCAATAAACATTGTACCTACCCTCAGAGACAGGGAAGTCCATGGCAGGAAATCAATCTCTTTCTTTGGCTCTGTAGTTTTGGGGTCTGCCCATTGGATGCCCTGTGTTATGACTTCAGCATCAGTGGTCTGCCCACACCTCAATTTCTGCCAGCTCTCTGCACAACAGTTTCCAGATTTCAGGCATTACTCATCTTAGGAAAGACTAGGATCCGCCTCCATTCACTGGGGCAAAGGCTGAGTGTGGGAGAGAGCGCCTCCATCTCAGGATATTTCTGGCCTTGACAAAACTTGAGACGCGAACTAGTTCTACCCACGACAATTGGGTTTATTCTATCATGTGTTTTGTTTTTTCTAATTAGAGGTCTGTATTTTGTCAGAGGGTCGTATTTTTCATTAATTCACCAATACTCAAAATATTGCTGACGATTTATTTTATGATATTAATTTACTCATATTTAATTCACTCATATAGACAGATAGTCCCTGACTTACAATAGTTGGACTTAACAAAAAAAATTTTTTTTAACTTTACGATAATTGGACAGCAATGCGCATTCAGCAGAAACCCATACTTCGAATTTTGAATTTTGATCTTTCCTAGGTGATATGTGGTATGACCCTCTCTCATGATGCTAGGCAGTGGCAGCCACAGCTCCCAGTCAGCCTCATGATCACAAAGGTGAACAACTGCTACACTGACAACCATTCTGTCCCCGTAGAGCTATGTTGTTTTTTTTTCACTTTCAATACAGTATTCAATAAATTACATGAGAGAATCAACCCTCAAAACCAGTCTATTTTCCAGTCTTCCCTCCTCCATCTCCTTCACATGAACTATCCTAGAGCTGCAAGATCATGACTGAGTTAGGGGAATGATCAGGGACAATCAATTCTAAGTGTGGGACCATGATGATCAAATGCCCAGAGGACCCCAAGTGACTCGGTACCTTACATTTATAAAAGAGACAGCACCAAGCTACCCCTCTTGCTTTACCCACCTGTCTTTGACCTCTGTAAGGTTTTAAAATGGAATTATTTTGCAGACTTCAATGTTTATTTCCTGATCATTTCTCCAAAGACTGTTCTGGTGATTGAATATTTTGAAATCAATGAATGGGTGAGCTAGGAGGGTGACCTGCAGTAGAGGACCCTCTTACCCCGACCCCGAGAAGTTACTAACCACCTTTGGGAACTCAAGTATTTGTTCTGAGGATACCAATGACATGTTCTGTCTGGGACAAAAATGTTCTACTCTCAGACAAACAAAACAAATACAGGGACAGCTAAATTTTGAACACAAATCCCAGGAAATTCTGTAGAAAGAAAGGAAGCCAAACTGCTTTATTTCCTGCTTCTTCCCCCCATGCGGCTGACAGGCCAATCTCCAACCTTTAATCATTGCTTTTCTTCAGCTTCAAATGTCCTCTCTACGTCCCTGCTGCCTGTCTAAATCACCATTCCTTCCCATCTAAATTGTACCCATATTTCTAGGTCCATCTCAAATACTCTTTTGGTGAGGAAGTCCCTGAACCCCCAGCAGAGTTAAGCTTTCCATCCCCATGGACACACTTTCTTTTAGCCATTGTTATGACATTCAACTCTTCCTTCAGTGACTTACTTGCCTTGTGGACATGACTTGTGTCTCCTTCTAGATGTCAAAATCATTAATGTGTCTAGCTTGTATATGTCATCTCAGCAGCCAGTACAGGGCTTGACACACAACCGGCACTCAAAAAAATAAAATACATGTGGCCATTTCCTAGTTTGTTTGTTTGTCTTTGTGGTAGATGGAAGTCATAATTTTAGTTTTCTGTCTAAGCCTACAAAACCCTGGCGGAGCCATCCCTCTACCGGTTGGTCCCGAGCCTCTATTAAACGGACGTCCGAATTCGCGAAGAGTGGGGGCAGGGAGGGGAGTGCTGCAGAAAAGTCCCCACTCCCAGGCCTGTCTACTCAGACCTTGTCAAGTTGCTCCAGGGCAAGGCTCGCCTGGACCGCGCAGACTGGAGCGCACAGTGTTTCCAGGCGACCCGCTCCGCTCTCCGGGAACCAGGACGAACCGGCTGCCCCCGCCTGCCGCACTCACTTCCTGCTCACCAAGTGAGCATATCAGCTCCCCTTTTCTTATAGAGGCCGTGGCCAGGTGAAGTCTCTATTCAGCCCCTCTCACCGCTCTGCATCGGCTTCCTCCCACAGTGACGCCACTCCCCCGCGAATCTTTAGCGCGTGTTGGAGACAAGTATTTTGCCTCGGGGGACAGCTCAGCACAGAGTAGCGGTCCCGCTCCCGCTCACCCACCGGCTCTGTCCCGCCTGATAAACCATACAATGGCTCCATGAGAGGTACCCTCTCGCGGTACCTTTCTCTGGAGGGCGGATCGGGATTGTCAGTACTCTCTTGCGATTCCAAAAAAGTTTCTTATTCCCAAAACTAGGTCCCCTGCGCAGCCACGCTGCAAGTCAGATGGCGCTGTGGCGGTCTCGCGCGCGAGGCTTAAAGGAAAGGTTTTGTGGGCGGCTCCCCCGGTTGGATGCACTTTGAAGATCCCTTCAAGAGCTCCATAAAATTCGCTGCAGTAAATGCGCTCAATTGTTGCGCATCTTTGGCTGAGCCCCACTTCCTTGTGCCCCAATTTCTCTACATTCCTGATTCCTTTCTCCGCTTCCGGGCGCCCTCACCCTGCCCAGTGTTGAGAGCTTAAGGGGAGGGGAAGAAGTCTATGTGGGGAGAAGGGGACGCAGGCTGGCGGCTTGTTCCCGTGAGTCTGACCTCGGCCCCTTCGCCAGCGTCCTCTCTCCACCTGGTTTGAAGCCTTCCCTCTCCGCAGGCGGCCTCCCCTCCCCAGCCATTTCACAGGCTGTTCCTTTAGGCTTTTCCCTGTCCTGGTCCCTCCTACCTCTCATTCGGTGGGCCCCCAGCATCTCCTAATCTGCTTTCCGTTTTCCCCACCCGGGGAAGGCCACTTTGCAGTGACTGCGTCCCCTGGCCCCGAGTCAGTAGGCGGAGCTGCTGGGGAGCAGGTCGTAGCGCCCCCCGCTGTAGACCACCACTCCAGGCGGGTAGTAGACCAGGTCAGGCTCCGCGGTCCGGTGGAGAGGTGCCAGGGCCCGCAGCCCCTGCTCGTCGGGCTCTGGCTTGGTGGTGGCCGTGAAAGGGCGCATGCTGGTCAGAGAAGGGGACGCGATGCGCCACAGTAGACTCTTGAGCGCTTTGCGAAACTCGCGGCGCACCAGGCAGTAGAGGATGGGGTTGAGACAGCTGTTGGAGTGAGCCAGGCACACGCTCACCGGGAACGCGTATACCTGGCACAGGAAATACTCTTGGCTGAAGGGCACGGCGTTGAACTTGATGAGGATGCTCCAGGTGGTGAGAGCCTGGTTGGGCAACCAACACAGGAAGAAGGATAGGACCACGATGGTCACCGATTTGGTGACCTTCGACCGTCTCCGGGCGCTGGCTGCGGCCAGGCCACCCCTGGCCTCTGAGGCTCCTCCTTCGGTCCCAGCCACACGGCGGTCGGAGATGAAGCGCACCAGCAGAAGATAGCACAGGCTGGTGATACACAACGGAAACACGAAGCCTAGCAGCACCTTCTGCAAGTGGTAGAGGCCCAGCCAGAATTGTCTGTCTCCGCCCAGCAACTTGTCTGGGAAACGCACCAGGCACAGCTCCTCGCCCATCACCTTGATAGTGGTGGAGAAGATCGCGTTGGGCAACGAGGCCAGCGCGGCGGAGGCCCAGATCAATATGCACAGTGCTTTGGCTGAGAAGCAGCAGCTGTCCCCCAGGCTTTGGCCGCAGCATTCGCCCCGGCCATGCCCTCGGGTCCGGTGGCTCTTAAGAGCGGACGCCACCGAGTGGTAGCGTGCCACGCTCATGGAGGTGAGGAAAAAGACGCTGGCATACATGTTCATGGACGTCACTATGGATACGATCTTACACATGGCCTTGCCGAAGGGCCATTTGAAGTCGAGGGCGTTTTCCACCGCCCAGAAGGGCAAGGTGAGTACGAATTGAAAGTCTGTCAGCGCCAGGTTGGTGACAAAGAGGTTGATAGAGGACTTGCGCCATCCCTGCTTACTCTTCATCAGGTAGAGCACCAGCAGGTTGCCAGTCAGCCCCAACGCGCAAACCACCCAGTACACCGCGCTGATGAGGATCCGCACCCGGGACTCTGTGTCCGCACTTTCTGCCCCGCCGGTGCCCGGGGGATGCCCAGGCGCCGCGCCGTCAGGCAACTCCAGCCCCAGCTCCCACCATAAGTCCTGGAGCTGCAGCGACGCGTTGCCGCTGGTGTTGGCCGCCTGTAGAAGGTACGGGATCAGACCGAAGAGTTCGGCGAGCTCGTCTCCGCCAGCCTCCTTATTCATGGCGACTGTCGTGGCTGCAGCGACTGCCTCCAAGCGCAGGTGCCTCTAGGTCATGTTCGGGGAGGGCGGAGGGCAGAAGTGAAGACCAAAGCGAGTCCAACTCGCTGGGGGTTCTGTCCCGGCGAAGGCGCAGGGCGTGCGTCGGAGCTTTCAAAGCCGCATCTGTAGAAGCCTCCAGGACCTGGATGCCAAAGGCTTTCTCCGCGCGGGGTACAGCCTTGGGGGCTGGAGTAGGAGTTCTGGAGGGGAGATCTAGAACTGAGCAGCGCTGCTCCTGAGGCGAGCGGTGGGCATCCAAGGGTTCTCTGGCCAAGATCGGAGTCTCCGGTCCTTGCTGTACGATCCAGATGTTCCCCCCTCTGCCTTTTTTGGGCGCTAGCGTATACCCACCCTGCTGCTCAGGACCGCTACTTTGTCGGTTTCTCTGCTGCTGCTTGGACGAGGGTTCTGTCCCTTGAGAGGATAGAGAGAGATAGGAGAGTTCCGTCTACCTTGCTCTGACCCCCTGGAGGTCTTTCGATGTCGCGCTGCGTCGCGCCTTCATCTCTCCGCTGTTGTCAGCTCCCAGGGAGCTGTCAGCGGCGGCCACCCGAGTTATATTCGCACCCAAAAAGCCGGGCTGCGGGCTCCCATGGAGCATGCGTAACCTCCGCGCGGGCAAGAGGGGGGCGCTTTCCGCGGTGCTGAACTTCGCCACGCCCGCCTCGAGGAGGAGGAAGAGGGAGGTAGCTGGCAGAGCCCACCAGCTGATTGCCCTTTTCCACTTCAAAGTTTCAGGAGATGGTTGTAACCCTTTGTTTTTCTATGTTACTGGAGAAAGTCGGCTTTGATTTGATCCCCTTTTCTTCCTTATTCCCAAACGTAAACAGGTTTTATAAATTTTTTTTCTTTCTTCCTTACTCCCACTTTATCTTTAATATGATCCCATTTGATGAAAGGGAGTTCTAAAACTTCACGCTCTGTTGCCCATTTCTATTTTTGAAAGCAATGAGTAACCTCTTTTCAAGCCCAGACCTTAAGTCAGATCATGGGCTTTAACCGGATACACAAAAACACAAGCTTCACTTCACCTTCTACTTGGTGCCTGTGGCTGTCAGGATTTTCAAAGCATCCTCGTGTAGCAAAACTCCGGGTTCAAGTGTTGCCCTCTGCCTTTGGTATATTCTTAGAACTGAGGCTAAGCAGAGAATATATCATTGGTGAGCTGACTTCATAGACACTAGGTACCACCTGTCTAGCTCTCAGCCCAAAGCTCTTCCACAAATTTTTTATCCACATGACTCTCTTTACCTTGATGAATTGGAATAGAGGATTCCATAAGGCTATTTTTGGACTACCAGCCCCTTACTCTGACAACTGTTATGATCAGAACTCTTTAGCAGGTGTTTTTCAGACCAATGGAAGTAAAATCTAAGGAATCAGAATTCTAAGTTACTTTGGACAAGGGGAACTGGTGTAAGCCATTTGAATTACTTCTCAGATTGCAGTTTGTTTAAATGCCAGTTCAACTGCTCTAGTGTAAATTGCACTTTTTAAGGGTGAACTTAAGAAATTTGAAATGTTTTCCTCACTGTCCCCCACGAAACTGAGATTAAAAAAATCTTAAGCATGGCTCTCCTCTCTCCTCCAGAATCCATAACTTTACTTACAGATATCGGGAGGATGTGACTTTAAAGCAGAGGGGAGATTAAGCTACTAGTTGAAAAAGAAATGTGATACCCAAAACATATGAAGGGAAACCGAAACAGTCTGGCTGGATTCCAAAACGAGAACCCAGTTCCAAGGCCAGAACAGACTCACTACAGACTCTGGACTTTCTATTTGTCCGCTAGGGGGCGTCAGGACTTTAGTGAAGAATGAACTAAAACCAAACCTCCCTTTAAACAGTTCTTTTATTATTATTATTATTATTTAATTTCTTTTCAGTGTAACAGAATTCATTGTTTATGCACTGCACCCAGTGTTCCATGCAATACGTGCCCTCCATAATATCCACCACCAGGCTCCCCAACCTCCCACCCCGGCCCGTTCAAAACCCTCAGATTGTTTTTCAGAGTCCATAGTCTCTCATGGTTCATCTCCCCCTCCAATTTCCCTCAACTCCCTTCTCCTCTCCATCTCCCCATGCCCTCCGTGTTATTTCTTATGCTCCACAAATAAGTGAAACCATATGATAATTGACTCTCTCTGCTTAACTTATTTCACTCAGCATAATCTCTTCCAGTCCCGTCCATGTTGATACAAAAGTTGGGTATTCATCCTTTCTGATGGAGGCATAATACTCCATAGTGTATATGGACTACATCTTCCTTATCCATTCGTCTGTTGAAGGGCATATTGGTTTTTCCACAGTTTGGCGACTGTGGCCATTGCTGCTATGAACATTTGGGTACAGATGGCCCTTCTTTTCACTACATCTGTATCTTTGGGGTAAAAACCCGGTAGTGCAATTACAGCGTCATAGGGAAGCTCTATTATTAATTTCTTAAGGAATCTCCACACTGTTCTCCAAATTAGTTGCAGCAATTTGCATTCCCACCAACAGTGTAAGAGGGTTCCCCTTTATCCACATCCTCTCCAACACACATTGCTTCCTGTCTTGCTAATTTTGGCCATCCTAACTGGTTAAGGTGGTATCTCAATGTGGTTTTCATTTGAATCTCCCTGATGGCCAGTTATGATGAACATTTTTTCATGAGTCTGATAGCTATTTGTATGTCTTCATTGGAGAAATGTCTGTTCATGTCTTCTGCCCATTTTTTGACATGATTATCTGTTTTGTGTGTGTTGAGTTTGAGAAGTTCTGGGAGCAGCCAATTACATAAGAAAACTGTTAATCAAGATAAAGAGTCATATTGATATGAATACATTAATAGTAGGAGATCTTAACACGCCACCCCCAGTAATAGACAGATCATCCAAGCAGAAAATCAATAAAGAAACAAGAGCATTGAATGACATATTGGACCAGATGGACCTCATAGATATATACAGAACATTCCACCCTAAAACAACAGAATACTCATTCTTCTCAAGTGCACATGGAACCTTCTCCAGAATAGACCACATACTGGGTCACAAATCAGGGCTCAACTGGTACCAAAAGATTGAGATTATTCCCTGCATATTCTCAGATCACAATGCTTTGAAACTGGAGCTCAACCACAAGGAAAAATTTGGAAGGAACTCAAACACCTGGAAGCTAAAGACTACCTTGCTTAAAAATGCTTGGATCAACCAGGAGATCAAAGAAGAACTTAAACAATTCATGGAAGCCAATGAGAATGAAGACACTTCGGTCCTTTTAAACAGTTCTAATGTAGAGAAGCTCAGTGCTGCTGGGACTATTGTTCCCAATCCACAGGGTGCCTTTGGGGACACCTCTTATCTCTGTATTTTTTACTAGTCTCACCTTCAAGCTCACTTTTGACTTCATGTTTAACCAGTTCTTTCTCCATCAAATTTTTATCTCTCCTTTCTTTAAAAAATTTTTTTTTCAAGGTGCTGTTGAAAAACAAGGAAGACTAGGGCATACCCTGACAGCCCTTTGCCTTGGTTTTCATGTCTGTAAATGGAAGGAATTATAGTTTCAAATATTCTGAGGCTCGGTACTAAGCAGGTGACATCAGAGTCAGGTAGGCAACTTGCTAAAAATATAAATTACAACTCTCCCCCCAGCCCCACGCTGACCCAGAGACTCTGATTCTCAGTGGATTTGAAAAGGGCCCAAGACTCTACATTTTAAAAGCCTTCTTCCAGATGATACTAATTTTTTCCCAAGTTTGGGAACATCTGGACTTTTATTTCTTTTCTAATTTTCCATGTAAAAAAAAAAATTAAGTTCCCTAAACTTTATCACACACTAGAACTGGAAGCAAAGGAAGAGAAGGAGGTCTTGGCTAGTTTTCCTAAAATCACATTTGGGCCCAACCATGACATTTTCTTCATTGTGGGACTTGTGGAGCTGGGGGTGGGGGGCGTGGGACATGTGCCCTTGAGGTACATGTGGCCTTGAATACTAGCCAGCACTACTCTGACTGAGCCCTCAGGAGTGGCTGTTCCCAAGTGCTACTCTCTGAGAATGCTGTCAGATGCTTCTGTACCTAGAATGCTCTTCATTTTCAAATCTGCTCTCTGAAAATGAACCAGAGATCATGTTCATAAATTTGTAGTATCACTTAACTAAGCCTTTGTTATGGAAGCAAAAATCCACTTTCAAATATGAAATGAAATTTTCCAATATGAGCTAAAGATATTTTTAGACCATTTACTTAAAAGCATGAGCCATGCTTTTCTCAAACATCATCTAAGAAATTCAAGGAGAGAAACATTAGCTGTGGTCAAATATCATTTAGGTATATAAGATCATAGTCCAAATAATGTAAAATATAACAAACAGGTAAGTAAAAGTTAGGGTGTGAGTTTGAGGGAACATGTTATCACGTGGATTGTTCTAGGTAGACTGTAGCAAAATGGAAGAACTTAAGCTCGATCTAAATGAGGAAACAGGAAATTACAGGAGCCAGGTTAGAGAGGAGATATAGAATCTTAATTCTGGGATTCTATAAAGCAAAGTTGGTTTTCAGATAAAACCTATTATTTCAACATTCTTTTGGAATATGTGTAGTTACCCCTTACTTCTTTTCAGTCTGCAGATATCACAGATTTTTATTTTACCATAATTATGAATTGAGTTCCTAATATGCAAAGCAATGTGTTAGGTGTTTGGATATATAACAACAAAAACAACAATGGCACAACATGAATGATAATAATAGAAACCATGATAACTACTCATACTCCACATTTATTTGGATACCGTATTACTTTTCTAGGGTTGCTATAAGAAATAACAGCAAAACAGGTGGTTTAAAATGACAGAAATATATTATCTCAAAATACTCAAGATTAGAAGTCAGAAATCAAGGTGTTGGCAGAGTGGGTTCCTTGGAGACTCTGAGGGAGAAAACATCCCATGCCTCTCTCCTAACTTCTGGTGGGTCTATGTTGATTCCTTGGTTTGTAACTACATCACTGTCATCTCTGTCTTTGTCTCTGTCTTTGTCCTTTCTGTGTATACCCTTGTGTCTCTGTTTTCTCTATATAAGGATACTAGTCATTGAATTAGAGTCTATTCTAATCCATGTGACCTCATCTAAAGAATTATATCTGCAAAGAATGTACATTTACATTTCCAAACAGGGTCACATTCACAGGTACCAGGGACTAGGACTTGAGCACATCTTTTTAGGGGAAGCAATTCTACTCACTGCAGGTAACAACTGTGTGCACTGTGCAAAGGGCTTTATCAGCATTTTCAGCATAGTACTGAAAACCAGTGAGGTTGGTACTTCCATCATCCCAGATCTGATTTCTAGCCTTTAATTCCCAGAGTTCATATCCAACTGTTACTTGGCACTTCTATGCGGTTGCTGATTTCCTTCAGATTTCTCAGTCTTAGTCAAAGACATTACTATTCATATAACTGTTTGAACCAAAAGCCCAAGAGTAATTCTTTATCTCTCATTTTCCCTTACACCAGTTTAACTCAGTCTAGAAGGTATTGTTGGCATGTTCTCAAGAACAAGAACAAAACAATCCCCCCAAATTCCTAAATCTATCTACTTCTTTCTATTTTTCCATTTCTCTCAGTGTTTATTAGCTCTTCACGAATAATAATTTATGTTAAAACTTTATGGCTTAAATATTTTTTTTTAATTTTTATTTATTTGTTATTGAGAGAGAGAGAGAGAGCAAGCACAGCAAGACAGAGAGGCAGGCAGAGGCAGAGGCAGAGGGAGAAGCAGGCTCCCTGCCAAGCAAGGAGCCCGATGTGGGACTCAATCCCAGGACGCTGGGATCATGACCTGAGCTGAAGGCAGCCGCTTAACCAGCTGAGCCACCCAGGCGTCCCAACTTTATGGCTTAAAACAGCACATATCATCTCACCATTTGTGTAGGTCAGTATAGCGTCATTGGCTCCAGGTCTATCACAAGGTGGCAGGCAAGCTATAATCTGGGGCTGCGGGTTTATTTAATAGATATAGTGGTAGGGAGGGGGGTTTGCCTTTAAGTTCATTCAAAAAGTTGTTGGCAGTCCTTGATCTTCACTCTGTGGGATTCTCCAAGTGTTGCTTCATAATATGGCAGCTGGTTTCCAGCAGGGTGAGTGATGAGAGAGAGAGAGAGAGAGAAGAGAGAGAGGAATTGGCATAAGAGCTATAGTGTTTTTATAATCTAGTAAAAGTGACACTCCCACAACTTCTTCCCTATTCTATTGTTCAGAAGCCAGTCAATAAGTCCAGGGCTGCCTGGGTGGCTCAATCAGCTAAGCATCTGCTTTAGACTCAGGTCATGATCCCTGGGTTCTGGAAGCATTGCGCTCCCTACTCAGTGGGGAGCCTGCTTCTCCCTCTCCCATTCCCTCTACTTGTGCTCCTTCTCCCTGTCAAATAAATAAATAAAATCTTAAAAAAAAAAAATAAGTCCAGGGCGCCTGGGTGGCTCAGTGGGTTAAAAATAAGTCCAGTCTGTCCAACTCAAGGAGAGGGGAATTATACAGGAGCATGATTACTAGGAGGCAGACATCACTGGGATCATCTTGAAAGCTGACCACCACTGTAGGACAGGTTATCACAACACCCAGCAGGAAACAGGAGTTGAAGGCCACTTAACTGAGTAGTTATCTCCAGAGCTATGCGGTGCTGGGACAATAAAGACTGGCGTTCAAGTCTAGTAAAGTGAAGGGGACTAAGTAAACAGTCTAGGCTTTCAGTTCAGACCCCCAAAGAGGCACATCCTATGGGTAAGTTCTACACTCTATTCTCAACATCCAGAAAATACCCAGTTTCTTCAAATACACATAAAACATTCACCAAGATAGGCTACTTCATGGGACTAAATCAAGTTTCAACAAATTTCGAAGGACTGAAATCATACAGAACGTGTGTATTTTGAGCAGAGTGGAGTTAAACTAGATTCAGCAAAAGGATGATTACTGCAAATCCTCGGATGTTTAAAATGAAGCCACACATTTTAAACAACCCTGATTAAAGAACTAAAATGCGGGGCGCCTGGGTGGCTCAGTGGGTTAAACCTCTGCCTTCGGCTCAGGTCATGATCTCAGGGTCCTGGGATTGAGCCCCACATCGGGCTCTCTGCTTGGTGGGGAACCTGCTTCTGCCTGCCTCTCTCCTACTTGTGATCTCTGTCTGTCAAATAAATAAATAAAATCTTTAAATTAAAAAAAAGGACTAAAATGTAAAATGTTATAAAATATAGAATATTTTGAAGTAAATCATATTAAAACATGGCATCAAATTTTGAGATGCAATCAAAACGGTGCCTAGAGGGAAATTTATAGCTACAAGTGTATCTTTTTAAAAAGAAAATAAGTTACACCTTGATGATCTAAGCTTCAACTCAAAATCCTATAGGAAGACAGACACTTTAATTCCAAAGAAAGAAGCAACATGGGAATATTGAAGATAAGAGCAGAGTATGTGGACAGCCCCTGCTACTCCAGGGATTAGGTTTCTAGCTGCTGACTCAGAGAGTGGGTGGAGGAGGTCTCAAGAGAAGACCAGAGCAGCCCAAGGTGTGGTTACTCAGGGGGCTTTCAGCCTAAACACAAAGGACAATATTTATTTCTGGGGAAAAAGAGAAATGAATAGTCTAAATACCAAAGCCAAAATCTGTTTCCCAACTCCAGGTGGGAGTTAGAAGAGGAAACCAACTCTTTAATTAAGAGGTGTGTCCATGGGTCTCAAAGCACGTTCTTTCCAGAACATTCCCCACTCAGTCTCCCAGCCACCCACCCTTGGATCAAATATTTGTTTATCATTTTTACCTTTGAAGGAAATGCTGTGATAAATAAAACGTAGTTCTTGTATCTATAGTTTATAATCAAGGGGAAAATCAATGGTAAGGAGTCGTGAGATTCATAAACTCGAGTCTCACTGTGTGAAATTCTGCTTGCTCTCTAATTCACATAAACTCGAGTCTCACTGTGTGAAATTCTGCTTGCTCTCTAATTCATCGCTTGACGACATCCGTTCTGTGAGTCTTTCACACTTCTCTCTGCCTTACATACTAGCCCATGTATTCAATAAACATATCCTGTGTGCCCCATCTTCTCACACTGGGTTTCAAGGACTCCAGCAGGATAGCCACACACATATCAGTCCTCTCACCTTCGGAAGAGGAATCACGACGTGTTCATCAGATCACAGCCACTGCTTTACTGTAGGAAACGGCGGCTGAATGGATAGAGCCCTTTGCTCCTGGAGGCTGCTTAGGAGCTGGAGGGTGGGGGGTGGGGTGAGGGGGCAGATTTCCCAGGACAGCAGTCAACTAACAGTGAGAACCAGTGTGATCTGCAACACTCAGATGGGTTGTGAAGCAACAGAACAGGCCTTCTTGTTGCCAAGGAGGCGGTCCTGGGGGGCTCCATCTGGAGAGTGGGGC
>ML101355.1:6056-61017 GCA_003697995.1 Taxidea taxus jeffersonii
AAAAAAATTAAAAAACATACAAAACCAGGGGCACCTGGGTGGCTCAGTGGGTTAAGCCTCTGCCTTCGGCTCAGGTCATGATCTCAGGGTCCCGGGATCGAACCCCGCATCGGGCTCTCTGCTCAGCAGGGAGCCTGCTTCCCCCTCTCTCTGCCTGCCTCTCTGCCTACTTGTGATCTCTCTATCAAATAAATAAATAAAATCTTTTAAAAAAATACAAAACCAAACCCTCACTTGACCCCACACTCCTCTAGCCCCACCGCATCTCCCACCAGCTGCTCTCTATTGCAGAACAACACCCATCTGTATGCAGTCTGATTCATTCTTTTCCTGTTTTCTCTTATGTTTCACTTCAATTAGACTTCTGTCCCCACTCTCCATTGAAACCGATCTGACCAAGATCATCAATGATCTTCATATTGATTGGTGCCCTTGACATAATCAATCATTTCATTTTAGAAACATGTTCTCCACTTGGCTTCTCAAGCACACTCAAATATATTCTCCTACCTCATTGGCTGTTAGTTCTTGGTCTTTCTTGCTCATCATTCCTGTCTTCCTGATCTCTTAAAATTGTAATGCCTCAGGACTTGGAAACTCCTATAGAAACTTCTCTCCTTCATTTATGCTTACTCCCAGGGTGATCTCATCCAATTTAATGGTTTTAAGTACATCATTCCAGACTTCTATAAACCTCCAGCTGGTGTTGCCAGTTCTCAGTTCAACATCTTTACTTGAATGTACAACCAGCATCTCAAATTGAATATGTCTCCTATCTGGAATGCTTCCCTGCAGATAACCGCAGGGCTCACTCTCTCATTTTCCTTAGATTTTTTCGCAAAGATGTTATCAGGCAAGTCTCCCTAACACACTCTTTTTTTTTTTTTTAAGATTTTTTATTTATTTCAGAGAGTGAGAGAGAGCATGAGAGGGGAGAAGGTCAGAGGGAGAAGCAGACTCCCCAAGGAGCTGGGAGCCCGATGCGGGACTCGATCCTGGGACTCCGGGATCATGACCTGAGCTGAAGGCAGCTGCTTAACCAACTGAGCCACCCAGGCGCCCACACACTCTCTTTAAAATAGTAAACCTCCTCTTTCCTCCCCACCACAATCTTCCCTTCTCCATATTATTGGTTTCTAAAGCAGTTATCACCACATGAAGTACAGTATATGTGATTATTAGTTATCTGTTTTCTCCTTTTGAATGTTCACAGCTGTGTCCCCAGAACCCAGAATAGTACCCGATCCAGAGCAGTTGCTCAATGAATGGATGAACCCAAGAGCACTTCTCCTTCTGAGAACTGGAGTTATCCTTTCACGCACTATGTTTCCCTATCAATTTCTGATCCCCTACCCCACCTCTTCCCTCTGCCTAGTGACCAGCAGTTTGAAAAGATTTCAGGCCTCGGACTTCATTCTTCTCAACTAACTGTACGCTTTTCTGGACGCTTCACTGCCCTCTGGGCCTCTACCTCCATCCCCACCCCCTCCCTTCTTTCATTCGACCTACCTCTTTGCAACTACCAATAATACACGTTTCTCTCAAGTCTCAGGTTCTTTTGCCAAGAATACCCTCCAATGCCTCCCCGTAGCAAACTCCTAAACATTCCTAAGGGCTCGGTTTAGGTCTCACCTCCTCCAGGAAGCCTTCCTGGCATCTTGGAGGCTCCCAGGGTCTAGGCGGTTTCTTTACCACCCTTAGCTGTCACTGTCGGAGCCTAGATCCGTGTCCCCACACTACCCCCTTAACTCCATCAGGGCAGGGACGAATCTGATTAACCTCCATATCCCAAGCACCCAGCACTACAGGAGGAATGAATGAAAGATGGTTGGGGAGGAGCCCAGACACAAGGCGGAGTCTAGTGACAACTGAGAGGGTGTGGCCTACGCCAATAGAAAAACTCCCAGAAGAGGAGCCAATGGCAGGGAGAGGAGGGGCGTGGCCTGCAGCCAATAAGTGGCGGAGGATGGAGCAAAGGGCGTGACCAATGGGGGGCGGAGCCAGAGGACAATGGAGGGGGGGTCCCCGGTTAGGTGAGTAGGGGTCGTGTCGCGCGCCTTCGCTGCCTCTCGGGGGTGGGGGGGTTCTGTCCGCGTACCGCGCCCCCACCTGTTCGCTCCTCTTCTCGCCGCCGCCGTTCCCGCTCCGCAACACCAGTCGCCGGCAGCTCAGCCCGCGGGAGCGACCGATGATGACGCACGCACTCGGTCGCGCGCACGCTCACGGGAAGGCGCGCCTATTCACGTCAAATTCGGCGGCGGCGCGCACCCGAGAACAAAGCTGGGGGGGGGCCAGGCAGAGCCGAGGGGGTGATGTCCGCGCCAAGTCACGCCCTTGGGCGTGGCGTTATCTTAAGCCCGCCCCTTCCACGAGGACCCCTGCGGGTTTCAGCGCTTTACGTACTACTCGGCCTTCAGAGTCAGGGCCTCGACACGAGCTCACTGCCCTGGCGCGGATAGGTGGGGCTGTAGGCCACCTATGGCGGCAGAAGCGCGGGTACTTGCGAACGCAGTCCATACCGGGCTGATGTCAGGATAGGTGAGGTACAGCCCATATACCAGGACTGGAGCCAGGATACCTTAGGCGTTTCACTGAGCTTGAGCCCCCTAATAATCGCACTTTTATTTTATCCCCCCTTCTCCAATACACAGTTCAGGCGTCTGGGGGCCATCCCTGTATCCAGAGGGCAGCCGGGCGTCAGGCACAGGGCCCCGAGGGAAGGCAAGAGGACAGCGCAGGCGTAGGTGCTGGGACGAGGCTGAAGAGTGCGCGGCGACCGGCAGAGGGCGAGGGCTGTGGGCCGGCTTGCAAGGAGCTGAGTGCGGCCAGGCGCTGCTCCCGCGACACATCCCCGCGCAGGTCCAAGAGGGCAGAGATATGATCCTCGCTACGGGAACACCACAGAGGGGTGTGTCAGCTCCGTCCCGCTCCGCCCGAATCCATCCTCCCTCGCCCCTACCCCCGCAACCAGAACCAGTCTTCGCACCTCACGTCGGGAAATTTTTGTCGTAGACCTGCCACCTCAAGGCCAAGCAGCATGGGGTCGCGGAGGTTCAACAGATCCCGCAGAGCGAGGAGCACTGGTGCGCATTGAACACTCTCCTCCAGGCCCTGGGCACCGCAGAGTAGGTCTCACGCCCGCCCTGGACCTCCACCCAACCACTGAGACTCCCGCCCATCTTCTCGCCTAACGAACTCTCACCAAACCAAGGAAAAGCTCCTGAAGCTGGGCCGCGTCGTGCTGCAGGCGCTCGGCCACCTGGGTCCTCTCATGGGCTCCTCGGCACACTAGGCGGCCCTGCATCAGCGCACGTAGGTACTGCAGTACCACCGTACGTTCCGCCTCCGCCAGGAGCAGCTGCGGCGAGCGCAGTGGATTCAGCATGCCTTTCCCATGGGCGCTTCCCTACTCCCCAGCCTTTCCCTTAAACACACCTGGGCCGCAGGATTCCGCACGCGCCTAAACTCCTGGCAGAAGCGCGCTGTCCGCTCGCACACATCATCCAGCAGCTCTGGGCTCGACAGCCACCGGCGTGAGGGCAGAGCCGCGAACAGGGGCTGTGGGTGGTGGCAGAAACGGGGTTGGAAGAACGATCCAGACCTAGCATTCCCTCTGCAAAGACGCACAACCATATATGCTGTATCTCCTCCCCCACCCGCATCCCCACTTGAAGCCTTACCTGGAGCTCTGCCAGCAGCGCCTCCAACACCAGGCGGCAGATCCTCCTCTGTAACTCGTCCAGCGCTGTCTCCACCGGAGCCAAAGCTCCCGAAGCCGCCCCGTCGGGCTGCAGGCCTGACACGGAGGAGCTGGACCGACCAAAAGTTAAGGCTTCAGGACCAAGGCCAAGGCCCTCACGGCCCTCTGTTGTCTAGCCACTCTGTCGCCACCTAGTGGTGCAAGTGTGTGACGCGAGGGGATAAGAATGGCGGCTCTCTACTTCTGAAGATCTGGGGCTTGGACCAAGGAGCTGTGGACTCAGGCAGCTAGAAGGAACCCAATCAGACCTGCCCCGGGTTTGCAAATCATGCCTTTTGGTTTCTGTCTAGGTAAGTAAAGAGTTTAATCCGTCAGGAGGGATTCAGACTTATCATTAACTTGTTTGTTCTCTTTGTCCCCCACCCCAAAGAACGTAAGACTCAAGAGGAAGGGAATTTTTTTCTGTTTTGTTCACAACTGTAACCTCAGACATTATGTGGCACAGAGTAGGGCCTTGATGAGTATGTGTTGGATAAATGAGTGAATGAATAATTGATACTGGCAGGCGGGCACCGTGGTAGGTTCTTCACATCCGTCATAGGATTCTCAGAATGTACCATTATTACCCACACGTTATACTGATAAGAAAAACAAGATGCAGAAAGATCAGGTAACTCATCCAAGGCACACAGTTAGCAATCAGTAGAACTAGGATGGGATTCCCGGGGCTATGTGAGTCTAAAATTTCTGATGACCGAGTGTGGACTGGGTCCATACCTAACTGGGGTTCAGATAGGGGTTCGGTGGTGGTGGGGTGTCTGGTACCTGAGTGCTGACTGGTGGTTGAGGGTAGCCAGTAGGTAGGACACATAATGAGGAGCTGTTGCTTCCCCACTAGCGTGGTCTCGAGAGAATCGGATCAGAGCATCACTAAAGCTGCAAAGGGCAGAGGTAGTTCCTGTACCTGTCACTCTGGAGCCCCCACAACCTGAGTCCCTGCTACTCCAGCCCCACCTCAAAGAAACCCAAGAGCCTGTTTTGAAGATGCCCTTTCCCCCTGTTATGTCTAATTTACTCAGATCCCCTTTGGGCTGCCCCAAGAGCAGGGCTAGGGGTTGGACGTGGGTCAGTGCCTTGGCAGACCTCCTCAGGAATGTGCCCAGTTCTAATAGTGCCATGCCATGCACCCGCTGCTGCAGTGACTCGCTAACCAGGCTGGTCACGCGAATGTTCTCTTCCAGGATCTACAGGCAGAAATGGGTAGCCATCAGCAGAGTCCTAGTCCAGTTCCCCGCCCCTTTCTCTACGGGGGCTTCCCACCTGCCTGGCCTTTTCCCACCCACCTGCAGCACTATGGCCGGCATAGGTGAGTGGTAGAAGCCAGAAGAGTCTGTGCCAGGTTCCTGCCCTCGGTTCCACTCAGCTACCTCCCCATCCAGTGCCCTCTGCAGCCACTGGGTCACATTTACCTGCAGGAAGGGGCGAAGGGGGCCAGGATGTAGGAGGGCACTGATTCTGCTTGAGACGGGTAGACATGCGACTCTACAGATACAGGCCCACAGCTGGTGGCAGAACTTCTCTATACCTGGGCCCCAACTACTCACCTGGATTTGGGCCACAAATGTTACCTCCAGCTGTTCAATGTTCTCCAGGGTCAGGAGGGGCTCCAGCTGAGACACGTCAGCCTCAGGCCCCAACTCTAGGCTCCCCATCATCTCTGGCCTGCAGATGGGTAGCCCAGGGTCACTCTGAGCCCCCAGCCTCTGATCCACCCACTTCCCATTGCCCCAAGGAGACAGACTGACCCCAGGTACACATGCAGTGCCCAGTGCAGCAAGGTGAAGGCATCAGCAGCTCCCAGTCCAGGCCCTTCCAGGAGTTGCTGCAGGCAGCGGCGCAGTCCACTGTGCAGGGTGTGGGCCCACATCTGGACCACTTTGTAGTGTGGTGGGCAGCAGGGTGCTACTAGTGCTTCAGCTATGGCCAACTCGGCTGGTAAAGCCACCCGCAGGGATTCCAGCCACCCTGCCAGGGCCCCTGGCTCAGGCAGAAGAGGTGTCCCAAAGTGGGTCCTCTCCAGGCCCTCCTGTAATGCCTGCAGACAGCGCTGCCGCCAGTCCCTGGGGGCCAGCTCCAGGGAGGCCATGTACCCAGCATCCACCTCCGCCACGCGCACAGCAGCCACCAGCAAGGCTGGGTCCTTCCGTGCCAGCTGCCCTGCAGCCCCTGCAGCTGCTTCCACCGCCCGGCCGAGAGCCTCAGCCAGAGGGCCCAGCCCCTCAAAGACTGGCAACTCCAGGCCCTCCAGAGGGGCCCATGTCTCCTCTTGTAGCTGCTCCAGCTCCCGAAGGCACACATATGCCTCCAAGAGCTGCTGGGCATCAATCAGGGTCTGCGTGTGGGCCACTGCAGCTGGCACTAAGAAGGGAGAAGATGAAATAGTCCTGAGTCTCAAACCTCCTACCTGTACAATGGGTACAGCAGGGGATACTGAGGCCCTAGGGCTGGAGTGATGTGTAAAATGTTTAATAAGCAGTACAGCAGAGCACTGACCAATCTGAAAGGACCCAGGGAAGGGCCTAGAGACCTGGTGGGCCAGGTGTAAATTTTTGAGCTGATGGAACAAGAGAAAGCCAAGGATCCTGGAGGCAAGACAGGGAGGAATTCATGGGGCCATGCTAGTGGCTATTTACCCACTCTGTTAAGGAACTATTTCAATAAATTAGCAACCAGGGAGGTCAGAGCCACTTGACTGAGTCTCAGTCCTGATTCAGACAACTCATGCTTGAGAATCCCAGAATCCCAATTTGTATCCTGCTTCATATGCCATTTGAAGCCTGAATTACTCTCTGGAAGGTCCCTGCAATCTCCCACTAGTGCCCTAGCCCCTCTATCAGCGATGGGGGTTTAGTAACTAACGGTTGGGGGGCTGAGGCCCAGGACCCCTGCACACTTACCTGCCCACAGCCGGGGCAGCAGCTGAGACAGGACCCGCAGCTGCTTGTGCTGTGCAACCTGTTCCCGCAGCGGTTTCAGGGTCTGCGTGGTCTCTGCCATACCCTGTAGCAACCCATGAGCCTGGCCCAGGGCCTCACGGGCTCCCTGCACGGCCTCAAAAGCCTGGGCCAGCTGCCACACGCCAGTCTTCACGCCCTCCAGGTAGGACTGCACCACTGACTATGGGAGGGAGGCAGGCAGTGAGGCCTGGCCAGTCCCACAACACATCCCCAGCACTCCTTTACCGACCCATGCCCACCTTGATGCGTGCTTCCAGGGAACAGGTACGCTGAACCTCACGGCTGCGGTACTGGCCCAGTCTGGCCAGCTGCTCCGGCCGGTAGAAGATACCCGAGGCCCATTTGAGTGCTGCTCCTCGGGCAAGCTGCTCCGCCCTCTCCTGCTCTGGCCACTCAGGCCCTGGACAGGAAGAGCCTGGGCAGCCTCATCAGTTGGGCAGGGCCTACAGGAAGTGGCCCGAACCTGCTCCCCTTCCTACTTCTCAGCCTGTCCCCTAGGGCAGTCCGATCCATTCCTCTTGCTGCCCTACAGAGCTCCAGCCAGACCTGGCAAGGAGGATGCAACCCCACCATTCCCATCTTTCTTGCCACCATCCCTCCCTTAGCCCACCCAGAAGGGCTCATACCGGGGGGCAGTGAGGGCTGCATTTCGTCCTTGGGTGCTGAGTCCATGGCAGTCCCTGGAGGAGCCGAAGATGAGGTAGGAGTGGGGGCAAGAGTCTGGGTTCAAGCAGGCAGAATGGATGCTCCTGTGAGCTGTGGCCTCAGTCCAGGGCCCTCTGAGAAGGAGGAGGGGGGGATCTGGGGGGGTTCTTGCCCAGTCCCCTCAGGAAATTAGAAGGAGATGAGTGTGATGGGGAGACTGGGTTTCTTAGTTTTTTCCCCTGTGGACGCCAAATGAGGGAGGGTAGGCACAGGCCTCTGCTGGCCCCCACTGCTACTCTGAATTGCAGAGGACAGTTTGGTATGGAACTCACCAGACTTGACCAGGCATCCAGTTCCTTCTCCTTTGAAAACAGTCTTGGCCTTGAGGATGGCCCTCTCCCCCAGTCTTCAGGGCAGAACTGGGTGTTCTCTTCCCTGGCTCACGAGGCCTGGGTAGTTCCAGCCCACACCTCAGCACGTAGCAGACTTCTCCCCAAGGAAGCCTCTGTACCACCTCCCTGCCCAGGAGCACCCTCCTCTGTCCAAGGCCCCTCCTTCCCCAAGGCCAAATGTTGGAAAGGAAGGAAGCTGAGCCTCTGGCCCTTTATTCCCAACAGGAAAGTGCATCTGCATTGTGGGGAGGGCTGCGCACCACTTCCTTGGGGGGGAGGGGGTGTACTCCCTGTGAACCCTGAGTCCTGCCCAGTCCATCCAGGACTTCTTGGTGCTCAGGACACAGACGTGAACTAGGCGGGCCCCAACTTGGGGTGGAGAACAGGGTATGCAAATATGGGTGCAGACAACATCACAGTAGGAAAACTGTGTTGATGGCTCTTCAGAAGAGGGTATGCACCTCTGCAGAGAGGTGAGAGGCCATAGGCTGTTGTGAGGAAGGTGTGTGGTGGGTGATGATGAGAGAGGAGTAGTAGGGCTATGAAAGCTGTGTTTGTCTTGAGAGGGCCATGGAGAGGACCACCGGATAGTACTAATAGAGTGGACCCCAGTTACCACCCAAATCCACCCTTCAGGACAACACCAGTTGTTCTGCTAGCTGCCAGTAGTGTAGGTTGCTGAGATGTCACAGCTGAGTCTCTCGCTTGAAATTGGGGCACAAAGGCCTGGTAACCTTGCCTGGACATGGACCACCTTGGAAGGGCCACTCCAGTTTCAGTGCTGCTAATAGGATGGCCTGAGGCCTCTATTATAACTGTATCATGGTTTAATTCCCCCTTCTGCCCAATTTTGCACGTCTTACTCCCTTACAAGGGAGGATCCTCAATAAACTTCCCTGCAGGCAGATCCCTGTCTCAAAGACAGCTTCACAGAGATCTTGACCTAAAATAAATGACAAATAATGATGGTATCAAACATAACAACATGGTACTAGCCGACACACGATCCTTCCTACCTTCCAGGAACTGCTCTAAGTGCTTTACATATTTGTACACATATAAGCATGTTTGCCTTGGTGGGAAAATGGTTATAACTCCCTGGTCTCTGAGCACTGCAGTATGGAGACAAGAGAAAGATGAAGCTGGGATCAGGGATGGGGAATGGGAATGGAGACAAGTGAGCAAGCTAGATGGAGTTAGTGCTTGCTGTTTTGGCAGGAAGTGAGGGACAGGAATAGGGTCAGTAAACCCAGGACACTGGGACAGCTTCTAGGAGCAGGTCTGGGGAAATACATTGGCCTCATCAGGCCGCGTGGTCTCCTCTTCTGAAATGGGGACGGCTGGCCAGCCAGGACGATTGTTGTGGCTCTCCCTTTACTACTGCCGGGGCTGTCCACGGACTCCCTCCACCTCCCTCTGCATTCTGTCCTCTCGCTCCCGCATCCACGGATTGTTTTCGTCCTCTTCGGCGGTTGGACATTTGCTGATGGTCCCCGAAGTTTTGCTGCCGTGTCTGCAGAAAGGAATTGCGCCGGGTTCCCCGGGAGAGCGCGAAGCGGAAGCGGAAACAGCGACGCTGGCGCCGGCGGCCGGGTGGCCAGGAACGGAAGCGGAAGTGGCGGCGGCGCCGGCCTGGCCTGGCCTGGCTGAGGGGAGGCGGCGGGCGGGAGCGATGGCGGAGGCCGGGCCACAGGCGCCGCCGCCCCCGGGCACCCCAAGCCGGCACGAGAAAAGCTTGGGACTTCTCACCACCAAGTTCGTGTCACTTCTGCAGGAGGCCAAGGACGGCGTGCTTGACCTCAAGCTGGTGCGGCCTGAGCTAAGGGGCGACCGGGAGGATAGTGGACCAGGCAGGCCGGGACCGGTAGTGGGAACCCCCGGGGCCGTCCAACTGAGCCCTCAGAGAGCAAGCCGCCATCGGTGCGCTTTCTTACGGGAGGGAGGCCGGGAGCTGTTTCATTCATTCGACCGAGGCCATTGAGCGTCAGCTATGTGGCAAGCTCTGGGCTGCAGGTGCGGGTCCTCGTGGCCCTCCTCCGATGGTGTGGGAAGAAGAGCATCAGAAGATTAGTTCAGACTGTGCCAGGCCTCTTCCTGCCCCGCGGTCCTGATCTGCTATGGTGCCTGGGAGAAGGGTTGGGACTCAGGCCACCCCCTTTTCAGATCACTGCCAGACTGGGTTTTGAGGTAGCTGGGGGGACACCTGAGAATGGGGCTGAGTATCCTGCGCTCTGTTCTGTCTGCCAGGCAGCTGACACCCTTGCTGTGCGCCAGAAGCGGCGGATTTACGACATTACCAACGTGTTGGAAGGTATCGGGCTGATCGAGAAAAAATCCAAGAATAGCATCCAGTGGAAGTGAGTGGGGGCACCTGGGAGGGCAATGGCATCGCTTATTCAGAAGTGTCAGGGGTGTGGGGAGGAGGACACAGGAGAGAGCAATGGCCATGGGACCCAGAGTTCCTGGCAGCTCCTCTCAGCCTCACTCCCTGGGCTCAGGGGTGTGGGGCCTGGCTGCAATACTCGGGAGATTGCCGACAAGCTGATTGAGCTCAAGGCTGAGATCGAGGAGCTGCAGCAGCGGGAACAAGAACTGGACAAGCACAAGGTGTGGGTGCAGCAGAGCATCCGGAATGTCACAGAGGACGTGCAGAACAGCTGATATCCTCCTGGCGGTCCCTGCTCCCGGGGAGTGGGTGAGGGGCCCTCTAGTCCAGCTGGGTTTGCTCTCTGGTGCCCTAGACTCTGTCCCTCTTGGGAGGATGATCCTGCAGCTCCTGGCCAGGTCCCTGCCTTGGCATCCCACCTCAAACTCAAAGCCCTTCCCCAACCATTCTTGGTCTGTGATCCTTCTCCACGTAGATCCCAAGGCCCAGGACTTTCTCTGAGAGCTTGTATGTCAGATCTCAGCTAAAGAGCTGGGTTTTCTCTGTGGTCTGCTGTCTGTCACCATAGGCAGGGCATCAGCCGTTCTCCTTAACCCCCACACCTTGGCCTACGTGACTCATGAGGACATCTGCAGATGCTTTGCTGGTGAGCAGAGCCTGGGTAGGGGGTAGTGGGGGTGGGGCCACACTGAGCCACAGCCCTGAGCAGTGGGCTCGGTGCCTAAGAAGAGTTTCTCTCTTAAGAGGGTTCCTTGGGCTTGCCTAAGAGGGTTCTTTGGGCTTGCCTAAGAGGAACCAGGCAGGGTAAGTCCTGGATTTAAGGGTTATTGGGACCCCATGGAGGCAAACCATACTGAAAGCGTATGAGAATTTTGGGCTGGGTTCCTGGGTCAGTCCCCATCTGCATTGTTTCCTGGGTCTGGCTTCTCAGGCATGACAGAGACATAAGGGGTCTCAGAGCATGTGTGTATACTCTTGCATGCTTCTCTCCAGGGAACAGTGGTGCTCACTTGCAACCTGTAGTTAGTTGCATTATGGATATAGGAACTGTTCCTTCTCCGCTTTGCATTCTCTGCATTGTTTTGGGGAAGGAACATTGGCCTTGGCTTGAACATCTACTCCTAGGTAGCAGCCCCATCAATCAGGAAGTGAGATGCCCATGGCCAGCAATCCTTCGCTACACATGTTTGAACCCAGATTTTCTGGCTACTGACCCTTGGGCTCTTGGTAGGAGAAAAGCTTTGGTTTTCTTCCCCGACCAGCGTGAGGCTTGGGTGAGGTTTACTGTCCTAGGAGACTATAATTTCCTTCCTTGCTCAAAAGGATAGGCACCCCTATTCTCAGATTAGATTGAGCCCATGGGCCCTGACCCATCCTTGTCATTCTAGGAGATACCCTCCTGGCCATCCGGGCCCCGTCGGGCACCAGCCTCGAGGTGCCCATCCCAGAGGTGGGTGCTAAGCCAGGCAGGCGGGGTTGATTGTGGGCGGGTGCTGGCTGTGGAGCCTGATAAGTCCCGGGTGGGGCAGGTAGGGGGAGGCCTGGGTTTGGGGTTTATCTAGAAGAACGGGCATCTAGGGTGGGAGAGAACACTGTGGTCCTGGCCCAGGGTCAGGCAGGAGCCAAGCCTGCTTCTAATTCCACCTGTCCCCCATCCCCCACCTCTAGGGCCTCAATGGACAGAAGAAGTACCAGATTCATCTGAAGAGTGTGAGTGGCCCCATTGAGGTGCTGTTGGTGAACAAGGAGGCCTGGAGCTCGCCGCCTGTGGCGGTGCCTGTGCCACCACCTGAAGATCTGCTCCAGAGCCCGCCTACTGTCTCTACTCCTCCACCTCTGCCCAAGCCTACGCTGGCCCAACCCCAGGACACCTCACGCCCAAGCAGTCCCCAGCTGACCACCCCCACCCCTGTCCCTGACATCACCGAAGCCCAGGGGGTGCCCGGTCCAGCAACTGAGATCACAGGTGAGATATAATAGACAGCTGGTGATGGGGTGATTTCTGGCCCAAAAGGCAACGCCTCAGTATTGGGGGAGGTATACTCAGAGTTGGAAGAGACCCTGTGGGGGTTGTCCTTTTCCTGGTCTCCAGCTGGCCTCCCCTTGCTATGGTGGTTAGTGAGCCTTTTTTTTTTTAATTCATTTGACAGAGGGAGATCACAAGTAGGCAGAGAGGCAGGCAGGGGTGGGAAGCAGGCTCCCTGCTGAGCAGAGAGCCCAATGCGGGGCTCGATTCCAGGACCTCGGGATCATGACCTGAGCCGAAGGGCCAGATGCCCCTGAATGAGCCCTTCTTAATAGGGAAGCTCTCAATGTATGAAGGGTTGTCAGTGGGTACAGTTCTCCCAGGTCCACCTGTGTCTCACTTTCCCTGGCAGCCACTCTTAAAGTGTGGCCACAGCAGCCATGTCATCCTTGAATCTCCTTCCTGCAGGCCTCATGCCCCTTTCTCTTTCGGGGGCTCATTTCTAGGTCACCTCTGTGGCCTGGGGACTGGCATTGCTTCTGTCCCTGGGCCTGGGAACCGGGGCTCTTGTCATCCCGACTATAGGTTCTAGCACAAAGCTGTTCCTGCTCCCAAGTGACTGGGTTTGGGGTATCTGGTTGCAGTGAGTGGCGGCCCTGGACCAGACAGCAAGGACGGTGGGGAGCTCGGCTCCCTCCCCCCGGGCCTGGCAGCCCTGGACACCCGGCCACTGCAGTCCTCTGCCCTGCTGGACAGCAGCAGCAGCAGCAGCAGCAGCAGCTCATCTGGACCCAACCCTTCTACCTCCTTTGAGCCCATCAAGGCAGACCCCACAGGAGGTAAGTGCATGTCCCCTGAGGGGCAGGGAAAACCCAGCCACAGCCACTCCTAGGTCCAAAACAGCTGGAGCTGGAACACAGCTCACCTGTCTCCTTAGCCAGACCAGAGCTGGCCAACCCAACGGCCAGCACCCCCCTCCTCAACCCTTGCCTCGACCCCAGAGCTCTGCCAGCCTGAGTGAGGAGCCTTCCACCAGCTCAGCACCAGTGCCCCTTTCCTTCCCTTCCTGGGCTTCCCAGAACTCTCAGGCCCCTCTCATGCCTTGCCTGCCTCCCCTTGCACTTAAGGGTCAGGAAGGCATAACCACCATCCTGGGGAAGGGGCTGTGGTATGGACCTCAGGCTCCAAAGGTGGGGGCAGTGCCTTCCCGGGAGAGGTGACATCATCTGCCTGGAGTCTTCTTTCCATCCTGCCATTTGGGTGTTTGCTTCTTCTAGGACTCATTCTCCTTGGCCCACGCGCACCGCTTATTCTCTTCTCACTAAGTGACCCTTTGTCCTCTGTGTTTCCTCTCTCATGTTCACCGTGTCATTTCTGTCTGGACTCGACATCTCTATTTCATTCTGTGTCTTGGTCTCCTCGTCACCCTCCAGGTTTGCAGCATTCAGGACCCTTGTACTTCTCACCCCACAGGATGCCGGTGCTGCTCTGGAGAAATGGCCTCGCCCTGACTGCTGGCTCCAGCAGGTTTCTGGGCTGATGCTCTCTGGTGCTCTCTTACTCCTTGGTGTTGCTTTCTAGCTCCTTTGGCATTTATGACACCAACTTTGGCCCTTCTCTCTCACTGGTTTTTTCTGATCTCTCGCACGCCTTTATAAATGTGCTTCCTAGGTCTCTCTTGCACACCTATGGAGGGTATCCATTCTGGGCAGATGAATCCCCAGCCTCCAGCTTGCCTAGGTCTTTGTCTGAACTCCACACCTGTGTCCTCGTGCCTTCCTCTGCACGTCTGATGGGCACTTCATTTCTGTGTCACTTACTGAAGCTTGCTTTTCTTTTTCTGTGTGTGCCCTCCTACTGGCCCTGGTCCCCCAGGCCTGATACCTGCTTGTCACTCCACTTCCGTTCCCTTCTTGCTTCTTCTGCTCTCCACCTCACATTAACTAACTTGAGTTTTGTCTCAGACATCTCCCATCACTGGCTTCATGTATCCTCAACACTCAGGGTCACTGCTGGCTACCTCTCCCCTAAATTCTTCAGCACCCTCTTTACCCTGACTGATAGGGATCTGTCTGACACAGGTTAGGTGGGGCATTTCTGTGTTTGAAAAGGACCTTTAACGCTTCTTAAGGCCTGCTGGATAAAACCAGAGCTCTACACCTGGCCTGTGAGATCCTCGTGTGTCAGCACACCTCTCCACTTTCGTTTTCCTCTGCTTCCCATGTGCCTCCTCCCAGTCAGACCTTTGTAGCAGACTTGTCACCCTTTAGCACCAGCCCGTATTAAGTGTCTGCCTCCTCCTCTGTCCAGTCAACAAGGGCAGGTGTGAAGGGGCATCTGCCATTGGACAGGGCATACCTATTGAGTCCATAAAGGGAAGGGGTCTGCTGCCCTTCTTTAGCACTTCTGAGTTAGAAGGGCTGTGTCAGTCTCCTAAGATGGGCCTTTAGTACCCTGGGCTCAGCACTAAGGAACCCATATCTAGCAGGGGAGACTGACAATGCCAGCTTGGCCTAGGGCAGGGCCTCCATCTCCTCAGCTGTGTGGAGCCCCAAGATAGGTGGTGTAACATCTGAGGAAGGTGGAGCCCAGAGGGGGATCAGACTGGATCTCTGTGCCCTTGAGCATGGCTTTCTTGTCTTTCAGTTCTGGAACTCCCCAAAGAGCTGTCAGAAATCTTTGATCCCACACGAGGTAGGTCTGCATTCTTCCCTGGGGTAAGGGCACAGCTCATTGGGTCTTATGGTCATTTTCTTGCACTTCTGAGGACCTATGATTGTGCTTGGTACCTGGGCAAAGAGTAAAGTTCCTGATGGGTGGCTAGGGGTCGGGGGTTTTCTTCATGGGCTTTGGTAGGTGGAGATCCAGGAGCCAAAATGTAACTGAGCTTTCCCTTCCTCCCCAGAATGCATGAGCTCAGAGCTGCTGGAGGAGCTGATGTCCTCAGAAGGTGGGTGGCCCAGGAAGGTGGGGGGTGGGGGTGAGCAGGGGGTTGGGCAACTGCTGGCGGTGGGGGATCTTGGCCCAGAGCCTCAGGCTGGTGCTCTCTGCAGTGTTTGCCCCACTCCTCCGCCTTTCTCCACCCCCTGGAGACCACGATTATATCTACAACCTGGACGAGAGTGAAGGTGTCTGTGACCTCTTCGATGTGCCTGTTCTCAACCTCTGACTGACAGGGACATTCCCTGTGTGGCTGGGACACAGACTGTGTGACCTGGGGGGCTGCCTGAGGACCTCCCCGACTCTACCCCTACACAGCTTGAGAGCCACAGATTCCTGGCTTCCCCAGCCTTCCCTCACTGCAGTGCTGAAAACTCCCACTCCTCCCGAGCACCTGTACCGGGCTAGGAAAGCAGGGGCAAGGGGCTCAGCCCCCTTCACCATGGAGCCAGTGTTTGCCTCTCCTTTTCTGGGGCTCTTCCCCCACCTCATGCCCTCTCCGAGCCCTCTCAGAGCCCAGGCTCGGCTGCCACTCAGTGGCACAGAACTAAAGACCTGCCATCATCTGCATAGGGCAGCTTGTTCAGCCCCACTGCCCTGTTGCAGCCAATGCCTCCCAGTCTGTGGAGGAAAGCCTGGGGTGGAGCCAGAAGCTTGCCAGCACCACCCCTAGCCTCCTTTGCGTTTCCCCACCCCTGACCCTGCAGCTCCCCCTGGACCTCTCCCTTGTACTCCCCCATCTGCTGGGCCCTTAGCCCCGGGGACCTATAGGTGGTGGGGTTGGGGGGGGGCTGCTAACAGGAAGGAACAGAGAGGTCTTTAGCTAGAAATTTGGGCGGGTAAGCCCTTGAGGATTGGCCCAATCTCCTGCTGCCCTGTAGGTCCCCCGCCTTGTTTATTCATTTACCCTCATTTAGAGCCATTTGCAGAGATTTAGAAAGATTTGCAGTACCGAATGGATTCCTATATAAAGATTATTTTTATACTTTTTGCAGCAAAAGGAAATTGTAATATTTGTACAGTATCCAAGTGAATAAAGACCATGCCTAAGGCTATCTCTGATCTGGTTCTTTCAGGGCCTCTCTCTGGAATTCTGCTGGGTTGGTGGTGGGACAGGGCGGGTTACCTTTCTTGGAAGGGGAGGTGTGGCTGCTCTGGCATCCAGCCCTCGGCGTCCTGACCTGGCGCACCTTGGGGCGGGGCGGGGCGGGGCCGCGGGAGTGGGGCGGGGCGGGCGCCTACCCACAGGACTCCAACCCGGAACTAATCTCCTCTCCCTTGAGAAGGCCGCGGCCCCTGGCCAGGAGCGGGAACCTGACCCGTCAGTGCGGGCCACGGGGGTCCAAGCCTTGGACAGAGGGACGTCTTCGTTTTCGGAGACACCAGACCAGGCGCCCGCCTCGGCTGGAGCTTGGATGGTCTGGAAACTACAGGCGCCCTTGCCCTGGCTGGACCATGGCGCCCCCGCGAAACGTGGTGAAGATCGCGGTCCAGATGCCTGACGCCATCCCGCAGCTCATCCAGCTGGACCAGGTCACTCGGCCTGTCTGGCCTACATTCACCCTACCACCCACCTCCGGGCCGACCCCTTCCCCTCGGAACTCCCAGGGTCCTTCCCAACCCTTCCCCACACCTGCCCCATGAGTGACCTCCACTTGCAGGCAAAGCCTCTGGCCGCTGTACTGAAGGAGGTGTGCGACGCGTGAGTGCTGGCTGGCCAGGCTGCGGAGGGGGATGGAGGAAGGGAGGGCAGGAAGGAAGGCTGCCCTCTACCTGCCTCACTGAGCCTCAACCTCTTCTCAGGTGGAGCTTGGTTCAATCGGAATGCTACGCTCTGCAGTTTGCTGATGGGCACAGGAGATACATCACTGAGAACGTGAGTCCCCCCACGCGCTAGGCCCATACCGCACTGTGCGACACCCCCCGCCCCTTCTAACACACCTGATCTTGATCCCTCAGACTCATCCCCCCTGTCTGGAATGTGATCTTTCTTTTCCTGACTCCCAAACCCTCCCTCACCAACACCCCGGATTAACCAATCAGAGCCCTTCTTTGACTTCTCTCCCTTTCTCTCGTCTTCTCCAGAACCGCGCAGAGATCAAGAATGGCAGCATCCTGTGCCTCAGCACTGCCCCAGTAATGCCCTTCTTGACCCTCCCCTCATTCCCTGCCCTTCTTCTCTGTGCCGCCCACCTTCCTCTGTGCCCATAGTGGGAGGGCCCAGCCCCGGCTCCGCACTGCCCCACCTAGTGGGCATCTGAGTCCCCACACCTCCAGTTCCTGTTCCCCAGCCTCCCTCACCTTTCCCACCCCTGCCCAGGACCTTGAGGCTGAGCGGCTGTTGCGTGGGCTGCAGAATGGGAGTCGTGAAAGGCGCCGGGAAACTCTGCACCACCTCGTCTTGCTGGCCCCAGACGTAACCTTTGCCCAGGAGGTTATCAGCCGTGATGGGCTTCAGAGACTGGGCACCATCATTGAGGATGGGGATGAGTGAGCACAGGACTGTGGTTTGTGGTGGACATGGTGGGGCTGGGGGTCCTGGGCTGGGCCCCACTCAGCCCCAGATGTTCCCCCCAGCTTAGGGGAGGTGCTGACCCTCGCACTGAGGGCCTTCTTGGAGCTCATGGAACATGGCATGGTGTCCTGGGAGACACTCAGCATCCCCTTTGTTAGGAAGGTGGGTTGGCTTTTCTAGGGGCAGCAGGTGGGGCTCTGGGGTGGTGTCAAGATCTGGCCTTCCATGGCAGGGAAGTGGAAGCAAGCCCCTAACCCTGTTACAGGTGGTATGCTACGTGAACATGAACCTGATGGATGCATCTGTGCAGCCCCTGGCCCTCAGGCTGCTAGAGAGTGTGACCTTGAGCAGCCCTGCCCTGGGCCAGCTGGTCAAGAGTGAGGTGCCACTGGATAGGCTGCTGGTACACCTACAGGTGTAAGTGTTGGGGGGGTGGGGGTGAGGGGCATGGAGCCAGACCCTGGACAGCCCGCTGATAGCCTCCTCTTCTTGCCCCAGGATGAACCAGCAGCTACAAACCAAGGCTATGGCATTGCTGACAGCCTTGCTGCAGGGGGCCAGCCCTACTGAACGTAAGGTGAGTGTCCCATTTTGTGAGGACTGGGGGGGTGGTGGGAGGAAGAGCAGGAGCTGGTGGGTACTGCGCTCCATCCCGGGACTGTAGGATGGCTGCTCACGGTGGGGCTGAATCATCTAACACCCCTTCCCACTTACCCCAGCACATGCTTGACTATCTGTGGCAGAGAAACCTTCGCCAGTTCATCTATAAGGTAGGAAGGACTGGGCTAGGCAGACCCCTCCCCACTTTTCCTCCCCCAGTAAGCCTCCATTCACACCTGCGGACTGGCTGTCCTCCAGAACATCATCCACAGTGCGACACCACTGGGCGACGAGATGGCTCATCATTTGTATGTACTGCAGGCCCTTACACTGGGGCTGCTGGAACCACGCATGAGGATGCCACTGGACCCCTATAGCCAGGTGGGTGCCTTGGGGGTATACGAGGCTGGGGAAGCTAGAGCATAGCCTTGGATCTGTGATCCTGACACCCTCTTGCCCCATGACAACGACCCCAGGAACAGCGGGAGCAGCTGCAGGCCCTGCGTCAGGCTGCCTTCCAGTCGGAGGGGGAGTCTCTGGGCAGCGGGCTTAGTGCCGACCGTCGCCGTTCCCTATGTGCCCGCGAGTTCCGAAAACTGGGCTTTTCCGTGAGTGACCCCCTCCCTAGCTTCCTACCCCCATCTCAACCCCAGGCTGCTGTTGTTCCAGAGGCCGGGGGCCCTTCCTGAGCTGCGTGTCCCACTTCCCCCCCAGAACAGCAACCCTGCACAGGATCTAGAGCGCGTGCCCCCCGGCCTGCTGGCACTGGACAACATGCTCTACTTCTCCAGACACGCACCCAGCGCCTACAGCCGGGTCAGTACTCGGTTGGGGGGGTGGGAGATGGCAGGGTCCCCCAGGCCTTAGCTCTGCTCCCATCCCATTTGCTTTTTCTCCCACCCCAGTTTGTGCTAGAAAATAGCAGCCGTGAGGACAAGCACGAGTGCCCCTTTGCCCGGAGCAGCATCCAGCTCACCGTGTTGCTGTGTGAGCTGCTTCGTGTTGGGGAGCCCTGTGAGTGGCACTGGGCACAGCCTGTCTGGGAACGGGGGATGGAAGGGCAGAGAGGGCCAGGGGCTACACATGCATTCTCCCTGAGCCCCACCTGCCCCCCTGCTCCAGGCTCCGAAACTGCCCAGGACTTTTCACCCATGTTCTTCAGCCAAGACCAGAGTTTTCATGAGCTCTTCTGTGTGAGCATCCAGCTGCTGAATAAGACCTGGAAGGAGATGCGAGCCACCCAGGAGGACTTTGACAAGGTGGACAGGGTGGGAGGGAGGACACCGGAGCCAGGGCAGGGGCTGTTCTCAGTCGAGGTCCAAAGCGCAGCGCTGAGCAGAACTTGGTGGCCCCAGGTCATGCAGGTGGTGCGGGAGCAGCTGGCCCGCACGCTGGCCCTGAAGCCCAGCTCCCTGGAGCTTTTCCGAACCAAGGTGAACGCGCTCCCCTATGGGGAGGTGCTGCGGCTGAGGCAGACAGAGCGGCTCCATCAGGAGGGCACGCTGGCCCCTCCCATACTGTGAGTTGGTGGGCGAGGTTCCCATTCCGGCTCCTAACCCGGTGCCCCACGGGCCTTGCCCCAGGTCAGTCCCAGTCGTCAAGGCTTCCCCTTGTCCCCCACCCTCAGGGAGCTACGGGAGAAGCTGAAGCCAGAGCTCATGGGCCTGATCCGCCAGCAGCGTTTGCTCCGCCTCTGTGAGGGGACACTCTTCCGCAAAATCAGCAGTCGGAGGCGCCAGGGTGGTGGAGCCTTTGGGGGATGGGGGAAGTGGGGATGCTGGGGGGGTGGGCAGAGTGTGGTTGGGTTGGGGTCAGGGCTCCTCTCGTCATTCCCTTCCTCTTCCCTTTATGCTCACAGACAAGCTGTGGTTCTGCTGCTTGTCCCCCAACCACAAGGTGCTGCAGTACGGGGACATGGAGGAGGGTGCCAGCCCACCCACCCTGGACAGCCTGCCCGAGCAGCGTAAGGAAGACAGGGCAGGGGTCCGGGTCAGCCACCTGCCCTCCCCGGACCACCCCTGTCCGGGGACCGCCTGGGTCCCAGTGGTCAGCCCAGCCTTCTTCCTGCAGTCCCTGTGGCTGATATCAAGGCACTGCTAACAGGCAAAGACTGCCCCCATGTCCGGGAGAAGGGCTCAGGGAAGCAGAACAAGGTGAGTGCAGTGGAAGCCTGGGGCTCCTTCCCACCCACACCTGCCCTGCTGTTTCCTGCTCAGCGCTCTCTACTCCCTGCATTCCCCAGGATCTCTATGAGTTAGCCTTCTCCGTCAGCTATGACCATGGGGAGGCAGAGGCATACCTTAACTTCATCGCCCCATCCAAACGGGAGGTGAGTGTCCGGGCCAGGCTGAGCCAAGTTGGGCAGACGGGCCAGGGCAGAGATGGGCAGGCCCTCACAGAGCTGGCTCTGTCCCCAGTTCCACCTGTGGACAGATGGGCTGAGTGCCCTGCTAGGCAGCCCCATGGGCAGTGAGCAGACTCGGCTGGACCTGGAGCAGCTGCTGACGATGGAGACCAAGCTGCGGTTGCTGGAGCTGGAGAATGTGCCTATTCCCGAGCAGCCTCCTCCCATCCCCCCGCCCCCCACCAATTTCAACTTCTGCTATGACTGCAGCATCACTGAACCTTGACAGTGAGATTGGCTGTGTGCCTTAGCTGCTGGCATTGGTGATGGTGAAGGGTGGGGGGTAGAAAAGCCCAGACACCCTGACCAGCAGAGGCTGCAGCAGAAATAAAGTCTGCTTGACTCCTGGGTGTGTGTTGAGCCAGTTCTCCCAACTGTGGGCCAAGCCTGCCTTCAAATTTAGCTGGCAAATGAGATGGGGCATCGGGTCAAGGTCACTGCCTGGGGCCACAAACCTGGGCGGCTGTGGTTGAGGGGCTGGTGTTCTCCAGGAGGGGCTGGAGACAAGCTGACCCTCCAGTCCTTCCACCGGATGAGTCCTCAGCCTGTCTCAGTGCTGGGCCAGTTGAGGGAGAAGTGGCAGGGCAGAAGGTATTGCCCTAAGTGGATACCTTCCTGGGCCGCATTAACGGGCCTCAATTCCAGAAGGCTCCTGATATCTGAACTCAGTCCTCAGTCCTGCTTGGCCACGCCTAGTGTCCTTTTCAAGACTAGAAGGCCCTCTGATGAGAGACCTAAGGGGACAGATGTGAAGCTGGGTCTGTTTTGTGATGAATGGCAAACTCTGCATTCCAAATTTATGCCCCCAGGTGGTGGTAGGTTGGGGCTGATGCTGACAGGAGGGTATTCAGTGCTGGAAGCCTAGCATTCTGATTCAAATCTAGCCAGGAGCATGGGTGTGGTGGGGGCCACAGCCGGGCAAGACCCCTGGGGGGTGGAAGTGGCTTAGGGTGTTGGGCCCAGCTGGAGGTCAGTTTCAGAGGCTAGTACACCAACCCACAGGCCCCACAGGGCAGGCTGGAAGCTGCCACCTCTCTAACCTCCTCCATGCCCTTCAGTACTTCTCTTTCTTTTTTTTTTTAAAAGAGTTTATTTGTTAGAGCACGAGCGAGCACAGGCAGACAGAGAGGCAGGCAGAGGCAGAGGGAGAAGCAGGCTCCCTGCCGAGCAAGGAGCCCGATGTTGGACTCGATCCCAGGACGCCGGGATCATGACCTGAGCCGAAGGCAGCTGCTTAACCAACTGAGCCACCCAGGCATCCCCATTTTTTTTTTAAGATACTATTTATTTATTTGACAGAGATCACAAGTAGGCAGAGAGGCAGGCAGAGAGAGAGGAGGAAGCAGGCTCCCCACAGAGCAGAGAGCCTGATGCGGGGCTCCATCCCAGGACCCGAGCCGAAGGCAGAGGCTTTAACCCACTGAGCCACCCAGGTGCCCCCGCACATACATTTTTAAGTGTTAACCATCAACCTGTTACCTTGAAAACTGGTGAAATGGCATCTCCTTTGGACAATGTGCTTCGGAGAGCACCTGCTTCTGACTCAGGCCTCCAGGGCCCAGCATGCCCACTCCTGTATTTGGAGCCTTCCCACCACACTTGGGATAGTTCAAGTTCAACTTGCTGTTGAATTCAAGATGGCAGTTAGGAGCGGGATCCCACATGCAGTTAACTCTTCTAATACCATCAGTTCTTCCTCCCTCCCCAGTGTCTCCGCTCTCTTGTCCAGGCCACCAGCATCGAATCTTCCTGGCTTCCTGCCTCCTGTCTTGCCTCTCCAGCCCTTAACACCCCGAGTGCTTTCAGACATGAAGCTGATGTGATGACACACTCACATGTATGCTACCCCCATCCTGTATTTTTCAGTGTCTCTGTTGTCTGTGGGATGATGGTCACTGTTACCCGCCTGAGCAGTAGAACTAGATGTGCTGCAGACATGTTGTGGTTTAGGACGTCTAACAAAAGGCCTGTGGCATGCAGAGTTCCGCAGAGTTCCCCAGAGTTCTCTGTGCTTGATCCGAGCTGGCATCCTCCCTGAGGCCCAGGGGCCTCACGCTGCCCTCCCCGGCACAAGCTCTGGCTTGCCATGTGTACGTCCCTGGTCCTTTCTCATTGCCCTCTTCCCTGCTGCTTCTTTTTCACTGACTTGAGTCTTGCCTTGATCTCCTGGGCTCTGTTCATTGCTCTCCTAGGCTCCCAGTTCCAGGTGCTTGTTTCTCTATTTATGCATACCCTGCACACTGGACTGTCACTCTCTGCTGGGTCATTTACCTCCCCACCTGACCTGAGGACTGGGAGAGCTTTGGCACCTCCGAACCCTACATAAAGTGCAGTGCCTGTGGCCACTCGGGCAGCCATGCTAGCTGCTCCTAGAACTGATGGACGAAGAGGGTGAACAGACAGTTTCTCACAGCTACTGTTGAGAAGTCACTGGCACTGTTTAGGAGGTTGGACTAGGGGACCTTTAATATCCGTACCCAGAGATACTGTCCTCTCTTTTTCTCCCTGGTGACAGCCTTACCACATCCTTAATAAGTGTGGTCATAGGGCCTGGCTGGGGGACATGCTTGGAGACTCAGGCAGGGGGAGGCCTCTGGGCTTCTAGTCTCCCACCATACCGGGCAGGAAGTTAGGACTTGCTGGGGGTACTTGTGGGGCTTTGGGTCAGGTGTAAGGAAGAAATTGGCTATGTGCCTCTGTGCCTATGGTGTTTGTCCACACTCCCTGGGCTTGGCTGGGCTGCTTCAGTGGAGGTTGTGGGGAGGGGGCCCTTTAGTCTGAGAACTTAAGACAAGGAGGTAAGATCTGGAATTTTTAATTTTGTTTGGGTTTACAACAAAGTTTGTGGCTTGGCTTCTAAAGCTTGGTGCTAGTAGGGGCCGGGTGAGCTGCTTACAGGGGACAAGACGAGGTGAGGTGTGGGCCTTGGGTGTGACAAGTGGGCAGGGCAGGAGGCACAAGGTCTCCTCCTCTGCAGCCCCTGATGCATCCTGGGGGCCTGGCCTCCAGACCCAGGCCTGGCCAGGAGAGCAAGAGCTGCCATTTCCAGAGGCCTGTGGCAGCGATGTATAGCTGGGAAGGGCTCCTGCTGGGCTCTAGGGCAGACTGGGGCAGAAAAGCCCCTGGGCTGCCCTGGATTAGCCCTATACCCAGTCCTAGAAAAAGGGATTTATAGCTTGGGGAAGGGACTTTGGGGTATGTGGCAGAGCAGGGCAGAAAGCACAGCGTCAAGCCAGGTCAAGAGGCTAGGGTCTTTGGGGGCAATGGAGGCTGAGGCCCAGGGTTGGTCACTGACCTGGCCCTAGAGTGTTAAGGTCAGGTCAGCCCCTCCCACATACCGGGACTGGACGCAGGTCAACTGGGGCAGCTGGGCTTGGAGGTGCCTGATGGCAGCCATGCTGATACGAGGGCACATGGCCACATCTAACATCCGGAGCTGCTTGCATGCCTGCCCGATGGTATCCAGGGTTCTGTGGGGAGGCCTCCGATGAGCGCAAGCCAGTGCGGGGACCCAGCCCAGCCCCTGTACTGTGGCATCATCAGACAACTCACTGCTCTGTGAGCTGTCCGCAGCTGGCCAGGTTGAGCTGCTGCAGCCTCGGCCAGGAGCTGGCTGCCTGGGCCCAGCCCTCATCACTGAGGAGGCTGCAATGACTTAGCACCAAGCGTTCCAGGCTGGGGCAGCCCCTGGCCACGGCCACCAAGCCCTTGTCTGTGAGTGCTGGCAACAGGCTCAGGGACAACCGCCTCAGCTCGGGGAACTGGAGCACCTGCAAGGATAGGGGTGAGGAGTGGGGAGGGGGGGTTGAGTATGGCACTGGAGCCCAGAGGCCTTCCAGGCTCTCCTACCCCTAGCCAGAGGAATGGCCATATGTAGCAGAAGCCAAAGGGAATGGGTCATTTTCTAAGCAAAAATGGGCCTGGCTCTGGTGCCAGGATCCTTGGTCTATCCCCACACCTTGGCCAAACTGGCATCAGTTAGTTTGCTGCAGGCTGTGAGGTCCAACTCCTGCAGGGCCCGCAGCATGAGCAGTGACGGGCCCTGTGGCTGGGCAGAAGGGTCCTTAGGGCCCGAGGTCTGATGGTCCAGCTCTTGATGTAGCTGTGGGAAGAAGCTCCTGCTTCTCAGGTTCCTCCTGAGTTTGGCCCTCAAATGCTCCTAGAGAGAGACACTTAGGAGGGGCAGGAGGGCAGCTGAGCCCAGGGACCACCCCACCCGCCCCCTGGCCCTGACCTGCACCTGGGGGTCCTGCGCAGGCTCCTCCCTTGGTTCTCCCAGCCCCAGAAGACCCCAGTCTTGGAGCTCCGTGCACCAGGCCAGACGCAGGACAGAGAGGTGGGTTAGGTAGGTGCAGATGGCCTGCAGGGTCCTATTGGTGAGGGCCACACAAGAGGACAAGTCTAGCACCCTAAGGCTTAGGCCCAGCACTGGGATCAGGGAGAACACTGAGGCGTCCTAGGAGGGAAGTGGAGAAGGGAGAGACCAATGGGCAGGCAGCTTGTGCAGGTGTCCCTAGGAAGGTTCTGTGGACGTTCCAGCCTCACAGGCAACAGGGAGCTACCAGATGGTCCGTGGAGGGAAGCAACCATGTCCCTGTTCTGGTAACAGGTAGGTGCGGGACACTAGGAGGAGTTTGCTGGAGGCCCAAGGCCTAGACTGCCCATGGTGGGAAGGGTGCAGGTGCAAGTTTCTAAAGTATCGGTTATGCCTGTGCTCCTAGGCCTTGCGGAAGTTGTGGGCGGAGGCAGCCTTCTGGCCGCAGCTTAGTGGATCATCGATGGACATCTGGCCCTAGCTGAGCCAATCAGGTATTCTCCCTCCGGAATTTGAAGCAGAACGTGAGGTCACTGTGGGGGTAGGGCTGCCACCTGCCAGGAGCAGGAGCTAAGGGCAGTGTAGAGGAAGCTGGTTTTTAAAGAGGTTTGTAAGAGATACAAGAACACGGGGCCCCGGGGAAAGCAGCTAGGAGACACATCGTGCTGATGGGAAGATGGTCTGGAGGGACGTCTGGGTGGCTCAGTGGGTTAAGCCGCTGCCTTTGGCTCGGGTCATGATTCCAGGGTCCTGGGATTGAGTCCCGCATCAGGCTCCTTACTCAGCAGGGAGCCTGCCTCTCTCTCTGCCTCTGCCTGCTTGTGTGCTTTCTCTCTCTCTCTCTGACAAATAAATAAATAAATAAAATCTTTAAAAAAAAAAAAGATGGACTGGAGTAGGGCAAGGGAAACGGTTGTGGAGGAAAGAATGAGAGACAGTTTTCAGGTTGGGAATGCCCTGTGTACACTGAGAGGTTGAAGGAATAACCACCTAAAGAGGGAGGGACTGACACTGCCAAGTTAGGGACACCACCAAGAGGGACAGGGCTGAGCCCTATTGAAGGGACTGGCTGCAGCCAGGACATGACCATGACTCCCACATCACATTCCCTTCTGTCAGACCGTGCCGAGCAACCTCCTTGTGTAACCTCAGTATCCAATCCCTGCAGAAACCCCCTCTCATCTTCCCTGCCTCCAGAACACCTGCCATCGGTGCCCCTACCCAGATTACAGGGGTCACGGAGCACTTGTAATGGGAGCTGTGTGCCAGCTCGTGGGCTGGGCCGGCCTGGTCCCTTGGACCTCCTCTCTGGGCCCACAGTAGGGGCTGAGGGGAGGAGTGCCTGCAGGAGCACTGTCTTTCCAGGCTCCTTTCCCCTTGTGTCCTCAGTTCCTTTCTCATCACTGTTGCTTGGACATCGACACTGGGCAGTGCCTCCCTGCTGCCACGGGTGCAGCTCCCTCAGCCCTAGCCCTGCAGAGGAAGGAAGGGGAGGGTGTACTCACCTTGAGAGAGGAGCAATAGGCCAGGCTGAGGGAGGCCAAGGGGGCTGGAGCCCTGTGCCCTGAACCCAGGGCCTGGGCCAGGCCCTGCCCGCTCACCAGACAGCACTCTGCCAGGTCCAGGCTGCGCAGTTCCCGCAGCCCCCTCAATGCTGTGCATCCTACATCCGTCAGCCGCTGCAGCTTCCTCAGGCGAAGGCACCACAGGTGCTCCAGGCCCCGGCCGATGGCTAGGAGTGCGCCGTCGGCCAGTTCTGAGCAGCCACTGAGGTCCAGGGAGGTCAGGCCCGACTGCAGACGGCACAGGGCGGTCACAGCCTCTGTGGAGAGATCCTGGCAGCCGTGCAGCCTCAGCTCCTGCAGCTGCAGCCCGGCCACCCCACCCAGGGCCTTCAAGGCCTCGGGGAGCAAGCCAGTGCCACTCAGGTCCAGGGCGTGCAGCCTACCAGCCCTCTCCTTCACGAATCGCAGCAGGTTGTGGAAGGAGAGCTGGGAGGGGGAGGAGTCTAGGGGGCCAAAGGAGCCCCGGGCTGGGCCTAGTTCAAAAGTGAGGTGACAGTAGGCCAAGGAGAGGCGCTCCAGGTTGGGGGCACAGCTGCTGAGCCGGTTGAAACTGAGGTCGGTCAGGTCCCGCAGGCCAGCCAAGTTGAGCTCACACAGGCCACGCAACACCTGCCGGACCCGCTGTGCCGTCTCGGGCTGCGCGAGCAGTGTGCCTGATGTGAAGAGGCTGTGGCAGCCACTGAGGTCAAGGCTACGCAGGGCCGGGCAGCCCAGGATCAAGGCCACAAAGGAGGCCTCCGTGGGGCTGCCCCCACTGAGGCACAAACTCTGCAGGTGGGGGCCCAAGTGGTAGGTGACAGACTCCAGCACCTGTTGCGAAGCTGGCGAGCCATCCAGGCTGGTCAGGCCGATGCAGGTGACGCCCCTGAGGCCCAGGTTCTTGATGACCGGGAGGGAGGTGGAGGACACAGGGATGTTGTACTGCACATTTGTCTAAGGGGCAGCAGCAGGAATGGAGTTAGCCCTCTTACCTCGGAGGGGGTTGGCCATCAGGTCTGGTGGCCAGTCACTGGCAGGTCAGGGAAGGGCCCTGTCACAGTGAGGACCCACTGTGGTGTGCAGTGTCATGTGTGGTTGAGAGGGTGCTGGTGGGAAGTGGGAGGTGGGAAGACAAGTCACTCTGGGGCTCAAAGGAGATGACTGTGAGGGGAGGGCAGGAAGGTTAGCGACAGATGGGACTGAATGCCTGTGGATGGGTGGGGACAGGGTGGGGAGCTGGCATGCTGGGCGCAGGGGGCTGGGGTGGCCTGGAGGAGAGCCAGCAAAGCTCCCGGGGGCAGAAGGACTAAGTGTGCTGGATCACAAACTTTGGGACCTTCCGAAGGTGTCCCTGAGACCCGTGGCCTCGGTTCCTTCTGCAGGGAGTCAGCTCAGCATTACCTAAGCAACCAGCCTCCCCCAACTTTTTCCAGAGACTATAAATAGCCCTCAGAACAGCTGAGGACATTAAGAAGCAAAGCAGTTGTCACTTCCCACCACTGTGGGTGGCCCAGGTGCCAGAGGTCTAGGGCAGGTAGTGAGGCCTAGGTCCCCTGGTGGCCTGAGTAGCTCAGCCACTTGAGTGCTTGTGAAAAGGGTGGTGTGTGTGGTGTGTGTGTGTGTGTGTGTGTGTGTGTGTGTGTGTGTGTGTGCGTGTGTGCATGTGCGTGCATAGGGGTGCACCAATGTGTGTGGGCCCTGCAGGCTCCAGAGTTCAAGATGTGCTTGTGATCCCTGGGGCTTGTCTCTGGGGAGTCTATATTATCTGTTCAGGGAAGCAAGGAGAAGCCTCTCATTTCTGTGGGCAGAAGCTAAGAGAATGAATCTTGAGGTGCCAAGAGTATGGGGCTGGCCCTGCTGTAGGGCAACAGGGGAATGAGAGCGGGGGGCGAGGGGGCACGGCAGTGTGTGTCCATGACTGATGTGGGGTGGAGCCTGGAGGTGAGCTCAGGGCTAGGTTGAGGCGGGGAGAGCCTGGCTTGTCTAGGAGTTTGGGGAGCCCCCATTTTCATAGACTTGTCCCTGATTTTGTGCCAGAGGGAAGTTATAGCAGGTGTGGGGGAGGGAGAGGAGGGCTTGGCTTCTTCTCTACCCCTGATGGATGGCCAGGCCATAGGCAAGCAGTACTCAAAGGCTGTTTCAATACATCATCGTGATCCTGACGCAGGAAAGCAAGCTCTCTAAAAACCTGTCCTGTCGGTTACTGCAAGAACAAGCTAATGTCCCCTGCTTTTGCCCCACAGAACGTCATCTAAAGGGATTCAGAAAGGTAGGATGACACATAAGATGCACGCCTGCAAGATACTTATCAACAGGATTCTCCCAGGAAGACACATGAAACCCATTCCTGGGTGGAGAAACCAGGCTGACTTCTACCAGAGAGAGAAGCAGCTCCCTGTGGCTGTCATCATGGGAAGGAGTGTGTGGTAAGAAATGGGGGCCAGCTCCTGACCACTTCGATGGGAATGAGGGGTCAAGCCAGGCCCCCTGTCCAGACCCCATTCCCATTCCCAGGATGTGGTCCTTTGGAATAAAGGTGCACTTGCCACAGCTCCCCCTCATGGACACTGGGAGGCAGTGGGGGGTGGGAACCCCAAGGGCCTGGCTCGGGGAAGGTGATTCAAGGGGATGAAAAGATCAGGGGAGAAAGGTTTGAGAAAGGCTAAAGCTGGCTGCCAACAGAGGGGCCAGTCCAAGGATGGAGAGTGAGCCGTGGCTGCAGGTGCAGAGCAGGGCCCGTTGCTGAAGCAGCACCGCCCCTGCCCTTGTGTCGCGTCCTCCACTCCCATCTCCCCACCTCCCAGGCTCCACCAGCTGCTGTCCTTCTTTGCCTTCCTTCCTGAGCCTTGGGGGCCAGGAAATGTTCTCATGTTCTCCCCCTCTCCCACTCCTCCCTATGAGCAAGGTAGGTGAATAACTGAGGGGGAGGGCACTGGCAGTCAGCCTAGAGGCCAAGTCCAAGGGCAGACTAGTGGCAGGAAAACCCACCAAACACAGGGGCAGGGCCTGGTCTGAAGGACTTCCAGCGGCTATTGGGAGATGTGTGAGAATGTGTGTGTGTGTGTGTGTGTGTGTTGAGATCTGATACCGCCTCCCTGCTCCCTATTGTTTTTCTTGATGGGGAGGGGGCAGCCTCTAAGCCATAGCCCAGGTAGTCTGCCCTGGACTCAACGTGCAGCACCCAGGAGCAGCCCTTTAGGGATATTGATCGTCTGTGGGGAGCAGAGCAGCAAGCAGAAGCAGCAGGCTCCTGGGTCACTGTGGTCTTTGGCCCCAGTGTAGGAAGGTCCCCCTTCCTAGGCCCTAGGCAGATGCTTCTGGAGGTCCAAAGGAGGACTGTAAGGTTATCTGCTCCAGCTTCAGCTGCCCTATTCACAGAGAAGCCAGTCAGCCCCCATCTTATCCTTTTCCAGAGCTGGCCTCTTAGGACTAGATGCCAAGTCATTTGGGAAATGCCCCAAATCTGCTAAAAGGGACACATAGTCCTTGACTGTGAGAGGCCAGGATTCCACTGCACCTCCTGAAGCCCTAAGCTGAGATGGCAGGCTTGTGTGCAGGCTTGGAAAGCCATCTGCTAGAGAAATGGCTCTCCTGTTTGCTGGCACGGGAATCCAAAGCTAACATGCCTATTCTCCAGAAGGAAATATATGCCCTGGAACCAAGGGGCTTTGGTCTCTAGAGAGGAATTAGACCGTGGGGGTCATTTCCAGAGGCTCTTCTGGGCCTCTATAAATACCCCAGGCAGGAGAAGGGAGTGGAGGGCAGAAGCTGAGCTGTTCGGAGTTCTTCACGGTGACCAGCCCAGTGGCAGGCAACCAGGGCTCTCCCCGAAATGGGCAGAGCTTGTGTGTGTGTGTGTGTGTGTGTGTGTGTCTGGGGGAAGGTTGTGCCTTTGTCTACCTTCTTATTTGAGAAGAGATAGGATTAAGTGGGAGCAAGTCAGAGGGAATAAGTCACCCATCCAGCATCCTAGCCTGGCCTGATGAGGCATAAACCCCAGCCATGCTTTGGTGAGCCAGAATCTTCGGCAGCACCAACTAGCAGGAAGCGCTACTTTCTTATCCACCTGCCCATATCTGGGCCCTGGGAGATGGTTCCTGCTAGTAAATTCTGCAAATTGCTCTCTGGGACATGGTGGTGGTGGGATGTCAGCAGAGCCCCAGATGCCGTGCACCTGTCCTTGGAGGGCTCCCAGCCCAGGTGGGGCTGAGTTCTGCTGAGACACCAAACAGGTCTTTGTGTCTGGAGCTCACAGTTAGCTGGAACCCCACAAGGGCTAACATGGTGGCGGACTCTGCCATCTCAAACTCCGCCCTCTTCCTCCTCACTCTCCTATCCCATTCCAGTCTACTCCCGACTGCCCACTTTGGTCTTCCCCTCTCCTTCTTGGCTGGACTCCAAGAACCTCTCCTCTGATTACCTCTTCTTGGGGTCCTGGGGCCCTGCCCCCGTCATGCCGCTGTGCCCATTTTTCTTGCCCTGCCAAGATGAGACTGCTGCCTCTTCTGGGTCTGTGCTAAGGGTACAGAATTCTGCCCATGGAAACCATAGTCTCCCCTCTTGTCCCCCCCACTACCACCTCCTCCCCTGGCTCTCTTCCCTTCTGTCTCAAGGTTTCTCTCCAAGCCCACCATTCTCTCCAGTCCCTGATACAAGGGCAGCACTGTCCCCTTACTCTGACATTCTCAAAATTCTCAAGGATGAACTGTTCTGTTTTAAAAAGAAGCCAAAGCCATCGAGTGGGGAAGGCCCTCCTTTTGCCATGTTTACATCCGCCAGCCAGCACCCCTAACCTCCTTTCCTCTCCAGGTCCTAATCCCCTTCTCTTGACCTGCTGGGCCTGTTCCCACCTTCTGGCATAGGAATGGGCAGTCCCTGCCTTTCTACTGCTTCTTCCTCAGTTTACAAATACCTCAGGGTCATAACTAACAAAAGGCCTCCCTTGATCCTGCCCCACCCCCCACCACTCCTGTTTCTCCCCTTTCCTCTGCCCGCAGGCTTCTCGGAAGCACGTGGGCCTGCCCACACTGTGCTAGCCACCTTGTTAGACCTCTTGCCTCACCCACTCACCCCTCCATCACTCCCCCATGGGACCTCTCATTTCTGGCAACAGCTCCCCCCCAGCAAAGTCACCAACATCTGGGGGCTCCTCTGCAGACCTCCCACAAGTGTCCTTTCTGCTGTGCCACCTGCTGTGGATGGCCAGTCTCCCCCATGCTCTCTCCCACTGGGCGTTCTGTGGCTCTGCCTGCCTGTCTCTCCTCCTACCTTCTAGCCTTCTCCCCATCAGCCTCTTTGGGGCCACCAAAGAAGAGAGAGACCCAGTCCACAGAGGAGTGAGTTCCTTACTGTACATTCCACCCCACCACACACAAACACACACGCACCCCACACACCACACATGCACACCCCTCCCTGATCTTTTCATCCCCTTGAATCACCTTCCCCACCCACTGGGATGGATCTTCCCACTCTCCTTAAATCTGAGAGAGGGAGCCAGGCCCTTGGGGTTCCCACACCCCACTGCCTCCCAGTGTCCACACACACACGCATGCACACACACACACATGCACGCACACACACATGCACATGCACACACTCTCCATTGCCCTCACGTGCACCCTGGCAGACTGCACTCCATCACATCCCAACTACTTTATTTGCAGTCCACATCTTTTTCCAGAACACAGAGCCTGGGACCTCGCCAGATACATGGATGCAACATACTTCCTTCTAAATTCACTGTCTGATCCCCTAGTGCTGCTCCTTCTCCCAAGCTCTCACTGCCCTCTACCAGGTCACCCGAGTCAGAGATCTGGGAGCCATTCTAGACCTCTCCCTCACTCCCTGCCTCCAGTGAGCGAAGTCCTTGCATCTCAACCCCCTCTACTCCCTCCTCACAGCTCCTACCCCACTGCTTCTGCCCCAGGTCAGGTTCCCGTACTGTTGCTCAGAAATATATCACAGCAGTTTCCTCCTTATGGGGGTCCTGGCCCCCGGTCTTTTCTGGCTCCTATCTGGCCTTCCTACCGCCACCAGGTGGTCCTTACAAAAGGTGAACTGATCATGCTCTTCAGACCCCTTGGTGGTTCTCCACTCCACGGGATGGAGGCTGAGCCTCCCAGCCAGTACTTCCTCAGCCCGGCTTTCCCACGCCCGCCCCCACCCCTCCCTGGCCCTGAGAGTGGCAACTTCTAATGCTTGTCGCATGCTGCCAGGCCTATCTGCTTGCTGCTTTTTCTGTTTGGTCACAGTGCTGGGGCGGTCGGGGGGTTGGTCTCACCACTCACCTACTTCTGTTCTTTAGCGGATATGTATTCCTCCTTCTAGACTCAGCACAAGCATCCCCTTCTCCGTGAAGTCTTTTCTGAATCTTCTCTGCACCCCCATGTCCCACACAAGACTCCAGTGCAGCGCCCCTACTCACTCTTCTTAGCTTAGGCTTCCCTCCCTCTCACTACCTGTTCTCAAGCTGTGCCTCCCCCAGCCCTGCAGCCCGAGTGGCCAGCCCAGGGCTTGGCACAGACAGCCAGCATCCATGTCTGAGTGAGCGAGGCCTTCTGAGCAGCTCTGGTAACCCTCCCACTTCCTTCTGCCCTGTGACTATTCCAAGCCTCTGTACTGAGGCTTTGACCTCTACCTTTCTTGTCACTCCCCAAGACAACGTGGCTTCCAAATTCACCCAGCAAAGAGGCCACTAGCCTCAGAGGAACCTCCTCAGTAGACCGTTCCACACTGCCACCCGCTCCCCTCCATGTCCCGAGCCGGAGAGCTGCCATCCTCTCCACCCCAGCCCAGGCCAGGCCTTCTATCACCCCAGGTGGCATCTGCCCTTTCTCCTGTCTCTGCTTCCAGCATTCACATTCACCCCTCCTCTGTGACTCTCCTCAGCATACGAACACATTTGAAATTGATCTCAATGAAAATCCTTTGTGGAGTCCCCTCAACCTGTCCTTATTGCCCTATTTGTTTCCTTCCTCTCATGGGGAAGTTTCTTGCATAGGAGGTCACTCTCTCAAGCCCTTTCTTATCTCATTCACTCTTCCACCCACCTGGCTTTTGCCCCCAGATGCCAAATGTTGCTGAAGTCACTGGGGACCTCCCTGGACATTAGACATCATGGACACTATCTGTTCTTTATTTTCTGGACTCTTCATGGGATTTGACACTGTCAGTCATCCACTCGACACTGTAAATGCTCTCCACTTTTAATCCCTGGGACTTCCTCTGGAGGTGCCTCCTCCCTTCCATGCCCTTGGACTGGTTTACTCTCCTGGGGTATTCTGCAGCCTGCTGTTCCTATGGCTCTTCCCATGCTTTCTGGGGGATGTTGCTTGAATCCATGGTTTCAAGCTCCACCCATTCTTGAATGGTACCCAACTCTGTATTACCAAGACCCTTGTCTTGAATTCCTCACTCAGAAATCCAACAGCCAACTGCATCTCACCATCCACATGTCTCACACTTCAAATTTTCAACAAATCCAAATCAATTCTTTAGACACTGAGCTCAATGACACCGGATAGATAATGTGACAACAGACCCTACTTATATATATGCATTTAATATGTGACAGAGGAGGAGTCCCATGCAGCAGAGAAGGGAAAGAGCATATATAAATGGTATTAGGGCTCCTTGAAAACTAATCAGTTTAGCTTCTTACCTGAGAGAATAGATCAAAATGACCTTCACCAATTAAAAAATTACTGTAAAAATTCAAGCCAGAACAGAAGAAACACTTTTGTTGTGAACCTAAAACCTCTCTGAAAAAATAAGCCTAATAAAAAAACAGAAGAGAAACATGAGTGTATATCAAATCACTGAAGAAGCAAGGGCTCTCTAAATTTAAAAAGCAGTGGAAGAAATAAGAAAGCAAAAGATGTTCAGAATCAACAACATAGAAATTTAACCTCTGTTTCTCAGAAATTAGCTTGTATCCACAAATCAAATACAGAGGCAAATATGTTAGGAATATATTTCAATAAATATGTAAAAGATTCATCTCTTTAATATATAAAAGGTTCATACAAACAGATAAGAAAAACACTAAGATGCCAATGGTTAAATGGATAAAGAACAGAAATAAACAAGAGAGGGAAATAGAAATGGTCAGCTAATGAGAAAACTGTTCAACCTCAGTAGTGATCAAAGAAGTCAGAATGAAAACAGGGAGCTGTCACTGCTTGCCTTTCAAACTGTCGCAGATGTCTGCATTCACTTCTGAGCTGGGCTGTCTCCCCACATCCCGACTCACCCTCTCCAGTCCACTCAGCACCGGAGTTCCAAGACATCACACCATGTCACTCCTCTGCCTTAACATTCCTTTACAGCCTCTGGGATGGTAATCGGGCCCAGCATGAGTGCCAGCTTGTGGTCTGACCCACCCCCCCCCATCTCCCTCCCCTCTACGCACACCTCAGTTGTCATCTTAGGGAACTTGTGTGGTCATTTCCAGAACTATTTCACACCTTGATTCCTTTCCCAGTGCTGTCACCGGTTCCTGGAAGACCAACCTTCCCCCTCATCCTATTCCATCGGGAAGCCTTCCTTCCCTGATGCTGCTGGTCTCCTCTGGACGTCCTTCTTCCTGTTCTTGGTACACCCTTCATTCCAGTGTCACAGCACCAAGCACATGACATCACCATTACTCATGTACTTGCTTTTCTCCTTCACTGGACTGTGAGCTCCTTGGGATAGGGGACTATGTCTTACATATCTGTAAAGTCCCAGCACTGTACCCAGAGTCAAGTGTGTATGAATGTAACATATGTATATGTATGCATGGATGAATGAATGAATGGACGATGTACGAGCAGGGCCATGAGCAAACTGGAGTAAGAGACAGCTGAGAATGGGCCAGGTGAGGTTGGCTACCTTACCTCCCGAAGGGCATTCTGAGCTGCACAGCACCAAGCCCGGCTCACGAGGGAGGCCTCTTTCTGATCTGACAGAGGCAGAAAGCTCAGAATATGTGTGAGCATCTGAGGGAAAAAGACAGGGCATTGGGAACTATCAGAGCTGGGGGCCCTTGGAAACTTCTCCAGCTAATAGTGCAGTCAGTCTGAGGGGACTGGAACACGGGCTTCTAGTTCATCTTCAATCCTAAACTTCATGGGGTCTTCACTTCCACCTCTCTGGCCTCCAGGCATCTCTACTGTGAACAAACCATTCCTGAGACTTGCCTGGATGCAGGTTTGTATTGACTGATAAAAAGCAAACTTCCCGCTCAGTTTGGTAAGAAGAGCCTGGGCATTAGGACCAGATAAACCTAGCTCAAATCCTTCCTCTATCAACTGACCTCTCTGAGCCTTGTTTTTCCTAATCTGTAAAATGCAATGGTAATGAGGTTTAAATGGGTTGTGCTGAGAATTTAATAACATAGTAAAGGGTCGGGGTGCCTGGGTGGCTCAGTTGGTTAAGCATCTGCCTTCCGCTCAGGTCATGATTCCAGGGTCCTGGTATTGAGTCCCGAATTGGGCTGGCTCCCTGCTCAGTGGGGAGCCTGCATCTCCCTCCCCCTGCTCTGGTGCTCTAGCTTTCTCACTGTCCCTCTCAAATAAATAAAATCTTAAAAAACAAAACAAGATATAGTAGAGTGTCTTGCCTAAGACCTAGGACAGCAAGTCAGGTATCCTCCTCTGATCTTTGGAAACCATATCCTTTCCTCCTGCCCTCATAGGTCAGGCTCTGGGTCCTCCCTCTTTCCCCATTTTCTCCACTGTCAACTCGCCTTCTCAGCTGACTGTTATGATCCCCAGTAGGACCCAGCTCAGGCCCTCGCTGCACCTATGCTCTGTAAGGCTGGCGGTCATGAGGTTGGAGGGCCTACAGGGAACTGTGGAGGGAGTCACTTGTGAGGCCAAGAATGATCTAATATTAACTATTCTTCTGGAATCTTCCCTGTTGGACTCTTGTGACAGGTATTTTCTAGAGCTCCACTCTCCAACTCCAAATGTCCTGTTTCTAGAGTCTTCTGTGGCTCCCATGGCTCAGACCTGGTCTTTCAATCTGTTTACTTCCTAGGATAGTAAGTTCATTTGCATGGCTTCAACAGTTACCTCTACAGGAAAACCCAACAATTCAGTATCCCCATATTGTTTCACCATTCATGTGCTAGTCTGGTGTTGCCAATCGTCCACAGGATCCATCATCTAAATGTTTCACTATCACTTTGTCTCAACCAAAATTCACATTCTCAGTCCAAAACATCCCTTGCTCCCAACTTTCCAGCACCCAAGCTTCAATGCCAGTAGTGCATCTTGCCTGAAGATCCTGATAATACTGTGGACTCTTCATGCTCTTCTGCCTCTTGCTGTCAGATACAGGTGTACAGCACAGACTTAGGCCAGGATAACTTAGACTCATTCAAATCCCAGCTCTACTACTTCTAAGCCGTGTGACCTATGTGACCTCAGGCAAGGTTACTGACCTCTCTGAGCTATAGTTTCCATCATATATATATACATATTATGATGTGCTTGACACTTAGTAGATGTTCCATAAATGGTTGGACTGTTGTTACTAATATTTCTACCTTTGAAATTTTAGCACCTCAGTAGCCCAGATCTTTATCACTACACACCTGGATTCCTTCTACAATCTCCCACCTGACCTCCTTGCCTCCAGGCTCAGCCTTGCAAGTCATTTTGCACACTGTGACAAGGTTAATTTTCCTTAAAAAACAGCTTTTATGGGCACCTGGGTGACTCAGTGGGTTAAAGCCTCTGCCTTTGGCTCAGGTCATGATCCCAGGATCCTGGGATAGAGCCCCGCCTCAGGTTCTCTGCTCAGCCCGGAGCCTGCCTCCTCCTCTCTCTCTCTGCCTGTCTCTCTGCCTACTTGTGATCTCTGTCTGTCAAATAAATAAATAAATAAATAAATAAAACAGCTTTTAGTCTTAGCACATCCCTGATGAAAACCTTCAGGGTATCCAGTACCCTCAGGACAAAATCTCCACACTTGGGTCAGTGAGACCCCATGTAAGACCCTGCCAGGCCCTATGTCTGACTGGACCCCTGATCCCAGAGCTTCCCCAGTTCAGGCTTCCCACTGTCCTACAGCCATACTATGCCTATTACCTTTTGCCTATGTAGGCCTCTTTCCAGGATTGCCTTTCCTTAACTTGACGTCACCAGCCCATTCTAACCTCTTCTTCCTTTCTTTAATCCCTAACACACAGAAGTTACTTAGCCAATAGTCATTAGATTGAATTAAAGATGGATAGTGCTCTATCTCTATTTTCACCAAAGCCCTCTACCTCAATTTTCACCAAAGGTTTGCCCAGGGAAGGAGTGGGGAAGATAAAGCAGATCACTACTGAGAGGATTGGGGAGAACCAACTTCTGGGTCAGGAAAGCTAGGCATGGGGAAGAGAACACTGATGAGATTGGGACTGACTAAGCCCCCAACCCCAGGGGCAGGCAGGGAAGCCTGTCTGAGCCAAGTTAAGACAGTGGCCATCCTGTCTTCTGGGGCTCAGCAACCAACCCAAAAAGCAACAGGAGAGGGCAATAAACTGTCTTCACTGAGGGGAGGGAGCATGGCTCTTTGAGTTGAGAAAGGGGGTAGCTTTTCTAGAGGAGGCAATGGTAAGGATGGAGTCACCATCCCATGAACTGTATCCTAAGGGGCTACTACTAGATATATGACTGGTTATTCCTGGGATCTATGTAGTAGACATCCTCTGGTGCCCAGGAGATAAAGGATGCCATGGTAGGTGGCTAAAGGAGGTAGAAGCTGTCCTATTCTTGCTAGGGGAAAGAAGCACCATTCCAGGGCCGATGAGGAAAGGGTGGCTTGTCTCCCGTGGATCACGGGAGGGAGCTGCCAACTTTCAAGGCAAAAGGAACAGAGAGGCCATCCCAAGAGGCCCCTGGAGGCAGAGTCGCCTTGCTCCAAGCTAAGGAAAAGGAGCAAGCATCCCATTGGGTGAAGGAGGTAGGGACAGCCATCACTACGGACTGAGGAAGTGGGGAGCAGGCCTGTCCTAGGTGAAGTAATCCAGCGACTATGCCCGGAGTTGATGGAAGAGGTCAATCTGTCTCCCACCGCCAGGGGGATGGGGCAGCCGTCTTTCTGGGCAAAGGGAATGGAGTGATCATCCCAAGGGGCCAAGGAGGATAAGATCGGTTACCCTTCGGGGACGAGGGGATGGAACGGACATCTTCCAGAACTGAGGGGGAGGGGTAGCCATCTCTGGAGAAGGGGGTAGGCAGAGACCCTGACCTCGCTGAGGTGACACGGCAGCCATTTCCTGGGGCCGATGGGTAAGGAGAGGATGGTTGCCCCAAGCTAAGGGGACGGGATGGCCCAAGGCGGGGCCGTTACCCATAGCCTGCAGGTCCAGCGATCTCGATCTCTCTGGCACGTAGTTTCCGCCAGCCGGGCGGAGCGGGGAGAGCTGTCTGACAGCCCCTCCCCACAACCTGGGACCCCGAGGGCGGAGCCTGTCCCAAGCCAGGCCTCAGGGCGGCCTCCTCTCACCTCCAGGGGCAGCGACTCCGCCATTGCATCCCTGCCGCCTCCGCCCCCGTGCAAGGCCTTCTGGGAAGTGTAGTCCTACCGACTCTGGGTGCGGGGAGGGACTGGGAAGGAAGTGGACCCTCCCCACTTCCGTCACAGTTGTGACGATTAGCATCTGCACCGGAAGTGCATGTACTGCCGATGTGGTACCTACTGACCGCGGTTTCGGTCGTTCTCTCTTGTTTTCCTCGCTGGTTGTTTGCGTCGCGCCATGGCGGTAAGGAGGGCGGGTAGGGCGGGGTTCGCAACGGCAGAGGGTTCCCGGGTCCGGGAGACTAAAAACAGAGGAAGGACATCGAAGGAAGCGGATCCGCCGGAGGGGGGCGCCATGCAGTAGCCAGACCATTCTAGAGCTTGCGGGGTGGGGGGAAATGGAGCTGCGCACCGCCATACCAGAAGTGGTGCGGGAGGGGAGTGGGCATCAGTACCAGATTGTACCAGACCTGATAGGAGACCTTAGGGGCTTGTGAAACGGGTGGGCGTCAGCCAAGATCTGGAGGGGCGCACCATTCAGCGCCACTCAGGGGCTCCCCTTGAAGGGGTAGTCAGCCCAAAGCTGGGTCTCAGCAGGAGAGCTGGGGGATAATCAGCCTAGTGTTGTATTGTTCCAGAGTGAGCAGGAGGCGATCATCGGTAAGAGTATTGCACAGATAGTGTCAGCCATGAACAGGATGTACTGGAGGAGGGGTGGGCATCCCAAGGATTGTGCTAGATTTGAGCACTATGGGGACCTGGCTTAGGTGCAGGTTTAATTCTGTACCTGACCAGACTGGGTAGGAGGGTGAGGAGGACCCTGCCTGAGGAGGGCTCTGACAGCATCTTACCATCCCTCTGCAGCCCAAGGGCAAAGTGGGCACGAGAGGGAAGAAGCAGATATTTGAAGAGAACAAAGAGACTCTGAAGTTTTATCTGCGAATCATACTGGGGGCCAATGTAAGTACCTATCTTCTTGTTTCTGTGCCTACCCGATATCCCACTTTCAGCTCTGGTGTGTGGGGGTGGGGGGATGGTGTGTGACAGCCATGTGTAGTTTTCAAAACTGCAATTAAAAAGAAATGAGAATAGAGGCACCTGGGTGGTTCGGTTGTTAAGTGTCCGCCTTCAGCTCAGGTCATGATCCCAGGTTCCTGGGATCGAGCCCCGCATTGGTCTCCCCACTCTTGTGAGAAGCCTGCTTCTCCCTTTCCCACTCCCGTTGCTTGTGTTCTTTCTCTTTCTGTCTCTCTCTGTGAAATAAATAAAAACTTTAAGAAAAGATTTTTTCTTAAAGATTTAATTTATTTGACAGAGATCACAAGTAGGCGAGAGACAGGTGGGGGCGGGGGAAGCAGGCTCCCCACTTAGCAGAGCCCCTGATGCGGCGCTCCATCCCAGGACCCTGAGATTATGACCTGAGCCGAAGGCAGAGGCTTAACCCACTGAGCCACCCAGGCACACCTAAATAAATAAAATCTTAAAAAAAAGAAATGAGAATGGATCTGGGCACAAAGAAAGTGCTGAGTAGTCAAAACAAAACAAAATAAAAAATGAAAGGAGGGTTTGAGAGTCAGATGGACTTGAGCCCAGTCCGTTCCACCCCAGATACACAGGGCCTCCTTTCTTGGGCTGATATACCAGAGGAAATTCTGGGTACTCAGAACTCAGGAAACAGACCCCTTTCCCCCACCAACCCTAAGAGAAACCACTGTCTCTTTCCACAGCCTGGCCTAACTCTTGGTCAGAGTCAAGGAAGGCCCGTGGTTTAGGGTATCTTTTGATCACAGCCTGATCGTATATCTGCTTACAGGCCATTTACTGTCTTGTGACCTTGGTGTTCTTCTATTCATCTGCCTCATTTTGGGCCTGGGTAAGTGTCCCCTATCCTGGGAAGTGGATAAGCGTATAGGATTTCTGGCTGGTCTTTGATACCATTCTTTTTCTGCAGATGGCCCTGGCCTTTAGTCTGGCAGTATATGGGGCCAGCTACCACTCTATGAGCTCGATGGCACGGGCAGCCTTTTCTGAGGATGGGGCCCTGATGGATGGTGGAATGGACCTCAACATGGAGCAGGGCATGGCAGAGTGAGTGTCCCCCGCTGCCAGCCCAGGTGAGCGGCCCCGGGGCTGGGGTGTTGGGGCCCAGATAGCCCAAGACCCACAACTGCCCGCAACTTGAAGAGGGTAGAAGGGAGATGAACTGGGGCCCATGTATTATTTTTGGCCCTTTCAGCCTCCTTCTATCCACAGGCACCTTAAAGATGTGATCCTGCTGACAGCCATCGTGCAAGTGCTCAGCTGCTTCTCCCTTTACATCTGGTCCTTCTGGCTTCTGGTGCGTGGTTGTAGGGCTCCCAGGAGGGGGCCGGAGCATCTAACCCTTCCCTTCTTTCATTTCCTGTGCCTGGCTTAAAGTTCCCTTTTCTGTTCTAGGCTCCGGGCCGGGCCCTTTATCTCCTCTGGGTGAATGTGCTGGGTCCTTGGTTCACGGCAGACAGTGGCACCCCAGCACCAGAGCACAATGAGAAACGGCAGCGCCGACAGGAGCGGCGGCAGATGAAGCGATTATAGCCAATGACGTTTTGGCCACAGGCTGCATGGCCCCCATGCCAGGAGCAAGGAGGGCCTAGTCCAGGGCCCAGAAGCAGTCTAAGGTATAGGATTGTTGAATAAATAGCTCAGAATGTGGCTAATGGCTGTGTGGGTGATAATGGAAGGGTGAGGCAGGAAGAGCCAGTCCTTTGGTACTAGCCTCCAGCTGCAGACCGACTGTGGTGGGTACCTTGAAAGAAGGAAAAGGCTCTTGGGTTGGCTGTGAAAACTTTATTATACTGCATGTATTCAGGGAGCTCATACAAGTACATGTATAAGCACACACACACACACACACACGAAAAGGCTCTTGGGTTGGCTATGAAAACTTTATTATACTCCATGTATTCAGGGAGCTTATACAAGTACATGTATAAGCTGGCACACATACCCACACACACGCACACAGGCACGCATAGCTAATACTGCTCAAGGCACTGTCCACTGAACACAGAGAGGCCCTAGGGTTGAAAAGAGGCCCAGAATTCTGCTGATCCCTCCTCACTCTCTAGTCTCTTGCACTGCAGGCTGGTGCCCCAGTAGGTAGGTGTCCGGAGGCAGGGCCTTCACACCTCCAGGCCAGGACCCTTGCTCAGTCCCAGGGCCTGCACTAGGTCCTCTCCGAGTCCGCTCTTCAGGGTCCGTCTCACTGCAGGGACAGAGCAGGGTTGGAGGGGGTTGATGGAGTTAAGGTGGGTGGTGGGCGTTTGCAAAGTACTCACAAGACTTGCGGTTGCCCCGGGAACGTTTGCGCTCCCGAGCAGCTAAGGCACGAGGACTGCTCTTGGTCACTGACTGCACCAGCAGGTCCATGATCTCATCTGAAGTGTCACTGGGTAAATTGGAGCCTGGGGGTTCTTCTGGGGGTGTAGTGGAGGGCCCTGGTGCTGTCGGCGTGACTGGGGAGCTGCTCTGGACCATGCCTAAGGGAGGCCAGATGGGGAAGTCAGGTCACCGTGACGGCAAAGCCCATTGCTCCCAGTGGCCACAGGTCCCACCTCTGCTGCGGCGGCCATGTGTGGTGTCCTCTGGCTTGCTGGTCAGCAGACTCTTCATGCTGGCGTGACTGTCGGCATCACCCCGCCCTGGCCCACTGCCCACAGCCACTGGGACAGATGGGTGGTTGGGGGCTTCCCCAGCCACACCTGAGAACTTCTCTGTCTGCAGAGGAGAGAAGGATGAGCTGGGAGCAGGGGAAGGGAGCCACAGGGGGCGGTAAGCCAGACCTGGAAGGGTGCCCACCTCCGTGATCATGCGGCCCCGGGTCTTGTTGCGCTCCCGGTAGGTGGCACGCTTCTGCTGCTGCTGCAGCACCCGTTCCCGGCACGTGCGGTACTCCAGGGCAAACTCGCGCAGCGTGTGGCAGAACTGCATGATGCGCACTTCCCGGGCCGCGGGTGCTGTGTAGCCCAGGTACAACAGGAAGGCGTGGAACCTGGGCAAGGTGGGGGAGGGAGGGATGGTGAGGTCCCGTGTGGGGTTTGAGGGATGGCGGTGGTAGTCCTGCCTCTCTGGCCCATGTGCCTACCTATTGCAGACACGGCGGTGTACTACCCGCAGCATGGCAACACGGCGGCCACACTGGGCCAGGAAGTGGGTGAGGCGGGCACGCAGGGCTGGGGACAGCTCATGCTTGGCCAAGCTCCGTAGGCTCTCCTCAGCTGCCCGGCTGCGACGCTCCAGCTGCCCCAAGTTCTCAGTCAACTGCTCGAAGTCCACCTGGAAAAGCAGGGGTACACATGCTATCCCCCACAGAAAGGCACCACCTGTGGCTGCCTCTGTTAGGTCAGCCAACTTGGGCCCAGATAGCCAAGACCTGCCTCCCACCCTCCAAAAGCGCACAGTCTAATGCAGGAGACAGACAAGTCCATTTAATCAAATGCAGAACAGAGAAGCTTTCTTGGGGGAAGTGGTGGCTGAATGGAGACCCAAAGACAGTAGGTGTGTGTAGCCAGGCCAATAGAAGAAAGAGTGTTTCTGGCCAAGGACACAGCCCATGCAGACACCTCTAGCCAAGCACACTCTGGCACAACAGCCCAAAATGTTGGGGAGGGAGAGCCAGCCCCAGGAAGCAGCACGCTCTTGTTTCCACGGCTGGGCTTAGCCAAGCCTCTGGCTGGTGCTAACCTTGGCACAGCGGGTCAGGGCAGGGATTTCTGAGTAGAGGTCGGAGGAATCAGGCCGGGTCTGGAGCACCAAGGAACAGAGATGGTGCAGCAGTGACTGCCGGCGCACTGTGTCCTTCACCTCTGACACCTTCTCCAGGTAGCTCAACTCGAAGCCACTGCTCTGAAAAGACCCCATCTGAGCCTGGGCCCAACTGGCTCCAGGGCCCTGGCCCCCAGCCCCGTGTGCTGCCACTCACCTGGGAACCGTTGAGGAAGTTGCCCACAGCCAGGAGAGTGGCCAGGATACAGCGGAAGGTGGCATTTTGTACCAGCTGTGTCATGCCCACTTTTAGGTCAAATAGTGGCTCTGCGATTTCCTGGAGTGGGAGGTGAGGGAGGGACTCTCAAATTACCTGGTCCTCGTGCTCACCTGGCCCACTTCCTGCCCCACCCTGTAACCCAAGTACCCGCTCCATGCTGTCATAGTCCAGCTTGAAGGCCCAGAGTTGTAGGCGGGCAGCCAGGCCCCCAATGGAGGCAAGGGTCATCAGGAAGTTCTCAGCTGGGCCCAGGGGTACATCAGGATTGGCTAGCTGGGCCTCCTCGATCTTCTGCCGTTCCTCCTCCGTGGGCATCATAGTCAGCAGTTTCTGAGGATGCAGTCACCACCCCACAGAGTCCCCTTCAGTCCTGGCCTGAGGCTTCAGGCATTGGTTTGGACTCATTCCTAGGTCATCCAGGGGATCCCCAGGGTCTGGGGACTGCTCTAGAAATACCAAGCCCATGCCCACCACTGGAGGGACAGGAGATGCCCACTGACCAAAGGAGAGGGCCAGACCTCCCACCTCCTTCCCACCGCCCTAGCTGGTATCCCCACCTCAATGCCATCCTTGCTGACAGCAAACTCATCGAAGTTGAGCAGGGCAGCCTTAATGACATGCACAGGTGGCAGGGTGGTTAGGCCAATGTTGATGGCATTGCTGCGCTTGGGGTCCAGCACTGTGGTCATTGTCCGGCGGCCCTCACCAGCTTTCTTTAAGGTTGGGGAGAAGGGTGGTAATGAGATTAGGAAAGGAACTTGCTGGGGCAACAATCAAAGAGGGCACTCTTAAATCCCCCTTCTAAATGGCCAGATGGTGGGGTCACCCCACAACCAGGGATCTGGGATGTGTAAGGCCTTGGGATGAGTTGAGATTCTAGTTAGGGCTCTGCTGATACCTTGTTGAGAGACCTTGGACAAGACGCGATGCCTTTCTTTGCCTCGTTTCCCCCATGTGGGAAATGAGCGGCAGTTCAGACCCTTAAGCTCTGATTGCCTCCTGTCTCCACTGGGGTTACCCTGCAGATGAGGATGGGTTTACCTTGGAAGGCAGCACGTCCTTGGCACGGGACTCAAACAGGTGTTCCAGCCGGGCTGTGTCCACTGAGACAGGTTCCAGTGAGGCCCACAGGGTGGGGCAAGGCCCAAAACGGCTTCCAGAGCCTCCGTGGCCCCCAGCCAGCTTTAGCTCCCGCCAGAAGAGTTTTACTGTCTTCCTCTTGCTGGGAAGGGCTAGACCATCAGGTGCTGAGGGAGGAAGTGGGGCGGCCGGAGGTGGAGGTGGTGAGAGTGAGCCTTTGATAGGTGGGGGAGGTGGGGGCGGAGGAGGCGGGGGGCCTCCAGAGAGCACAGGCAGTGGGGGTGGTGGGGGTGGGACCCCTTTCACAGCCTCCACAGCCTCCACATTCAGCATGTCCTCATCTTCATCCTCTCCCAGATCTGAGAAGTCCAGGTCTCCAATGCAGAGCTTGGGTACAAGGATAGGAAACTCCTGAATGGGCTCAGCCTTGGGGCTTGGTGGGGCCAGTGGCACCTTGGGCTCTGGCTCAAGGCTCTGCTGGGCCCGGAGCATACCTCGGGGGACAGGGCTCTGGGGTGTTCTGGGTGCAGGGCCTGGTTCTGGGGAGCCCCATAGTTCCCGGGTATCTAGAAAAGAGAAGCAGCTGTCAGCATCATGCCCTCTGTGGAGCAACAGGGCAAAATGAGTGTATTCTACCCACCTGCCTACTTACCTGGGTGTCCATCGGCCTCATCGGTCATGGCCCCAGCCAGTGTCTCTGCCCGGCCCTGGGCTAGTGCAGCCTGCTTCTCTGTTTCTGCCGCTGCCACATTCTCCAGGAACCGGGCTCTGGAGGGAGGCACTTGTCAGTGAGGATGTCTGACACAACCCAGCCCAGGGTGGTATACATGCCTTGCTGGGCCCCTGGGCACTGCCCCAAATTGCTGGCACACACAGACACACAGGGGAACAGTCCATGCGCTGAGCAGACCCAGGACTTAACCCCCAAGGCCAGTCCCTATTCAGTCCTCCATATCTGGGAAAGGTCAGTACCAACCATTCCCAGTTCAACATATGGGGAGAAGTTCTGCTTAACGTCTAACTTGCAACCTTGCTGCTATTCATGTTCACTGTCTTGATTCTAGACAAGGACCCTCAGAGCAGGGGAAGGGGATAGCTGTCTCATGCCTGGTAGCTCAGAGAGCTATGACCCATGCCCAGAAAAGGGCCTAGTAAACAATAGGCTTTAGCTTGAGAGTCTTATGCTTTACTGACTGAGCTACCACAACAGGCACTCAGTTTATGTGGAAATAATGAATGTGATCCAGTGTCTTTTTTCAGCCCCTCCAGCCTCTTTTGGCCCTTGGTCCCTGCCCTTCCCTCAGTCCTAGGTTGTTCGTCTTCCCCCACACCATACAGCACCCTAGACACCCTATGATCCTGCCTTCTTCCCGGGAGAATGGGCTCCAGGTTGGGAGTCTGTCCTCATTTCTGGTTGAGGCTGTTAAGGTGTCACTATCAAAGCACAGGGACCACTATGGAACTACTTCCCTACCCCTAGGATAACAGAGGAGGCATGTGTCTGGGAGAGGGTGGGCCTGAGAGTCCCCCAACTCTGCTGCAGGAGGCACATGGAACCCCCGCTGGGGGAAGCAATGCTGAAGCCCTGAGCACGTGACAGGCCTGGCGGGCGGGCCTCTGTACTTACTCCAGCCTGGCCTGCTCAGTAGGGGACTGAGGGACAGGTGGGCTCTCTGGGGCCCTGGGTGGGGGGGATGAGAGGAAGAGATGGTAATTGTGGTGCCTGCTCCACGCAAAAGCCCAGCTGCTCATACCCACCCAGAGCTGGGCAGTAATACCAGGGGTTCCTTCCCAGCCCCCCTGGGGCAGGGGAGGTGTGGAGGAAGCAGGACATGAGGAAACTCATGCCCGGAAATGGAGGGGAGAGACTGACACGAAGCAGGACAGGGAGCAATAAGAGACAAAGCAGAACAAGAGAGTCAAGGGATAGCAACAGAGAAACAAAGAAGGGGAGCCAGGGGATAGATGACAAAGGGGCAGGGACAGGTAGAATGCCAGAAAGAGATGAAGACAAGCAGCAGGAGGAAGAGGTCCAGTCAGAGCAGAACCCCACCCCTCAGCAGTCACTTACCAAACAGGAGCAGTTTGGTGAAGTCTGGAAAGAAAGAGAAAGCACGCGTTTGGGCAGAGGAGTTTGGGCAGAGGAGGCGGAGGGGCTCAGAGTGCGGGGACAGCTGGAGAGAGGACTTTAGGGGCAGTCTCTATCTTCCCTACTTACTTGTAGATGCTCCTCTCACTGGAGCTGTCGGCTGAGGACCCCACAGAGATGGCAGGGAAGAGGTTCACTGAGGTACAGAGGCCAGAAGCTGGGCCTGCAGGTTTAGGGGCCAGGCTGGTCGACAGGGCAGGGCCAGCGGAGTAGGTGGAGATTACCGCCGAGGAGGGGTCCCCGGGGCTTGAGGGGCCTGTCCGCGGTGAGGCAGGGCCTGTGCGGCTAGCTGTGGGGCCTGCAGGGCTAGAGGCAGAGCCTGTCAACTGACAAGGCCACTGCTGGGCGGATCCACCCCTCCCCATGTGCCAAAGCAAGTTCTCTCTTACCCAGGCTCCGAGGGGCGCACAGGACAGCTCCCACCTTCTAAAGACCGGCGGCTCCTCTTGCCCTCCTCCGAAGAGGGCTTTCTGCGTTCCCGCCGCCCACCTGCAGCGGCTTCCTCAATGTCTCCATCCTCCAACCGCAGGGCATTCTAGTGGAGGTGGGCCCAGATGTGAGCCGCTGAGACCCGCATAGGTAGGGTGGGGTGCTGGGGAACTGCGCCTCTTCTCTCCCCTCCAGCCTACCTCATAGAGCACAAGCTGTGTGCGCAGGTCGAAATCAGTGCCCGATGCACCCAAGTGGCGCTGGACCAGAGCTTCCATGCCCTGCTGCTCCAGTGCATCTGTCACATCATAGAAGGAGTCCTGGTCTGGAAGCGCTGCCAGTGTCTAGAGGGTGGGGATGGGAAGGCAAGGCTAAGGCTGATGGATACCGGAAGTTAGGAGCTCTAGGGGCCCGGAATTGGTACCTGGTTCTCCCCCCTTTTCAGGGCCCCCCCACCTTGTTGATGAGGGTAACTGTGTACACCAACAACTCGGGGTCAGCGCCATTCTTCTCCTCCAGGATGGACACCAGATTGGCCCAAGGAAGAGAGCCTGACACACAGAAAGGGGAGCGATCATGCAGGGACAGGTAGGAGAGAGGGCTCTGAGTGGTGGGGAGGAAGGGACAGTCTCTCACCTGTGGAGCTGGCCACAAAGTTGACAGCACGGATAAGCAGTGGCGCGTTGCTCTCCGAGTACTCCACAAATACCAGCAGCAACTTCAGGGCCGTTTTCACCACCAAGCGGGACTGGGGGGAGGGGTCACCACATATGAATGGGGCTTGGGCCAGACTTGTGCCAGCTCTTGGTGGGGAGGGTTAAGGGCTTCTGGGGCTGGACCCAGAAAGGAGAGTCTAGGCAGAAAGACCCTAGCCCCAGGCCCAGGTATTGGAGAGCCTTCTAGGCTTAGAGAGACTTAGACTTACTCCATTCCAGGCCACTTTGAAGAAAAGGAGACTGAGGTCAGAGAGAGGCAGTGGGAGAAGGGTGCATGGCTGTGTGGAGGGCCACTTACCATGCTGGCACACAGTGTGTACAGCCACTGCACAGTCTCACTGTGGGCCACCACCCCCAGCATCCCATCCACAAACAGCATCAGCTGGCCTAGTGCTGGGGACACAGGGACAAGACAAGGTCAGGTAGGGGTTGCCAAAGGCAGGGGTCATGAGGGAGGAAAGGGGCTGACCTCGGAGGATGTAGCTCTGATAGTTGTGGTCGGCAGCAGCACCCACACGGATCAGGCAGCTCAGCCCCTCTGAGTGCACAAATTCAGGCACCAGGTCCTTGTCCTCCTGGGGACACCATGGGGGAGTTAAGCAGGGCTCAGGCTGGACGCCCAACCCCTAGCCCACTTCTGGGCCTCACCTGGAAGATCTGCTTTAGTGAGAAGAGGGAGCGACGCAGCTCAGGGCCACTGGAGCCATACAACTTTTCTGCAAGGGGTAGGTGGACATGGAAACCTCAAGGGGGCACAGACACCCTCTTCTACTGGAACACAATCCCCCACCAAAGAATATTCTAGTACTCTTGAACACCCAGCCTCCTCCTCCACTGCCTGACTCTGGGCAACCCCCATCACGGTTTAGCTGCAGCATCAGCCTTGGCCCTGGAAGGAGAGGTCAGGATAGGAATGGGGAGGGGCCGCACATCCTGTCTCCCATGTGCCTTGTCCATTGTCCAGCACAGGCCTGAAAGAAACTGAGCCAGTGGGGCTGGGGAGGGGGATTCCTAGACTCTAATGCCCTCATACACTTACCCAAGATGGCATTGACCCTCACAGAGAGTTGAGTACGCAGGATGAGTGTAGGCTTCCGCCCTTTGCTGGAATCAAGCAGCCTAGTCAGCAGTTTCCAGGCCATTCCTCAGGGTCCCTGCCCCCATACCAGAGCAGCTAAAGACCACCCCACATGCCAACCCTGGCCCAACTCCTTCCTTCCTAACAAGAGGATATGTGCAAACATAGGTATCTCAGGTATGTGCGAGGGCCCCTCCCCCCCAATCCCAGGCATCAGGTAACACTGGCCAGGTCTTGGGATTCCCCTGGCACACAGTCCCCTGGGGTGGCAGAAGGTAACCCATACCCTAGGCTAGAGATCAGGTGTCCTGGCTGCTGACACCTGAGCCAGCCCCTGGTGGAAGCAAGGTTGGGGGCCAGCCTTGCCTTCCCGATCCTATCAGCTCTGACCTGATCTCTTCATAGAAGCTCTCCAGCATCTCTCGCTGCTCTTCCAGAGACAACTCGGGGTCCAGGTAGTATCCAGAGGGAGACACTTGGAGGGCACAGTCCTCCAGCTGGGGGCAAAAGGAATAGCTGTCCGGGCTGGGAAAGAGGTGGCAGGGGTATGTCCGAAGACCCTATGACCTCCTGACCCCCACTCAGAGAGCTGGCAGAGTGGCAGACCACAGGGTGTGCTGCAGCCACGCATTCCTCCGGCAGCCGTTTCTCGAAGGCCTACTACATGCAGTGCCCCCCACCCCGGTCCCAGGTGCCAGGCTTTCTGGCCCTTAGCACGTGCTGTATCTTCCAGCTAACACCTACCCATTCTGTAGGTTTCAGATCAGGTAATGGTTTTTTGGAACGCTCTCCTCCACTCCTCTAGACAATGCTGTGCAACCCATTCCATCCCATGTGTGCAGCTCCCACGTGTGAGGCCTTCGGCAGAGCGTTATAATACCCTAGACCCTACTCTTCTTCCCCACTAACATGCGTTCTCTGGGTTCAGGCACCATGTCTGTCTTGCCCCATGCCATATCTGCAGAGCCCAGCACAGCATTTGGCTCACACCAAGTGCTTACTAAACACTGTTGAGCTAATGAACATGAATAAGGAAGGGGAATAGAGAGAAGATGGGAGGAAGTTCCTGCTTTCGAGGAAGTTCACAGCCCTGGGGGTGATAAGCTGCATCCACAAAGCATTCAAGCCCAGGGAGAAAGTGTAAACCCAGCTGGGAGGGGTGTGTATGTTGTCTCCATGAACTGAGGTGGTGAGGAGCTGCAGGTAATACATGGGGGATAAATCCCTCTAAGCCTCAGGGTCTTTGTCCTGCCCCAAGTGAGCTGGACCTCAGAGGCCTCCAAGGGGCCTCTTGAAAACCAGGTTTTAGGGTCTGACTCAGTCAGTCTGTACTGGGTCCCTGAAAGCTGCATTGTACAAGGCACACGTTCTATCCACGTGTCTGCTTCCCACATATCTCTGCTGCACCCTGAGCCTGGCTCCGGTCCACCACTACTAGGTGTGACACTGGCCTCTTGAGAAGTACCTATAGAGAGGGCTAGTGAAGTGACTCCAGAGAGTCTGAGGGCAGCACTGGGCCTCTTCTGGACACCTCCCCCGTAACACAAAGAGGTATGCAGGACTCAGCAAAGTCCCCTTGAACTGAGTGGTCCTGCTCCTTGACGTAACATGGCCCAGGGAGAGCCCACCTCTGGAGAAGCAGGGTGTTTTCTGGCTTCCATCTTACTGGGAAAGTCAATCCCATCATTTGTCCTGCTGTTCTGTCAGCGCTGCCCTGCTCTGGGCCCAGTCCAAGGGCTTCCAGCTGCCCTTGGTCCCCTGGGTGGGGGAAGGGAGTCCAGAACCTGCCCCTACCCCTGTTTCTGCTTTGCACCCCTGCCTGCCTGAGAACCTGACCCAGCTCCTTCCTGGCAGCTCAGCCTTGAGGCGCTTGGGTGACACCCCCCCCCCCCCCCCCCTGCTCCCCTCCCCCACCCTGTCTTGCCTGGGACATGGGACATAGGACAAACACTCCAGCCTGTTCTCTGTCCCACTTCCTGCCTGGCTGCCTGCCCTCCCTTGGGTGTCTTGGGCGGGCCTGGCCTTTCTCCCCTCCCTGGGAGCAGAGTCATCTTCTCTAGGGCCTACTAGCAACAGGCCTGAGATGGGGAGGCAAGGCCCCAGGGCTGGGGTGCTCTTGGGCCAGCTCAGCTGAGGGCAGCCCCACATTCCTCCTGATCCCTTTTCCCACATGGTGACTCAGCAGACTGCCTTCCCCACCCCCATCCAAGCACAGCTGCATCTCCTTCCACCTTGGACTAGAGCATTCTGGGACCCTAGAGAAACTTATCTACATACCCTGCCCCAGCCCCAGAGCAACAAATTCCTTCAGGGATCCCCCAAATCACACATCTACAGAATAGCTCACTCATTCAAACATTTATGGACCAGGCTGGTTTGAGATACTGAACACACAGCAGGGAAGAAGATAACTGCTTCTGCTTTTCCTGCCTTCCAGCCGAGGCAGGCAGGCTTGCCTCAGGAAAGGGCTACAAATGAATGTAGAAGCATAAGTGCCATGAGTGCAAAGCAGAGGGGTGGAGTGCTGTGAAGGTAAACACTGGGGGCGATCAGATTATGCCTGGTATGTACTTCCACACCCAGGTTCATGGTCCGGTATATATATATGCTCTGCTGGAGCACAGGTCCAAGAAGCACACCCCCACAAAACTCGGCCCCAGCAGGCTCTCTTCCCCTCCTGCAAGCACATTTGTGTGCTCTCATCCCAAGTGAGCAGAGAACGGCTCTCTCCTTCCAGAATGCCTGCATATATTTAGGGTAAGATCCTGAAGGCCAAGTGCTCCATCATCAGCGGCCTCCCTAGAAAAGTTCTGAGGTAGCAGCCAGCCCAAAGCCTCCAAAGGATGGTGCCCCCCCCAACCTGGCTGCCTGTTCTGGGTGGAGATGGGGGAGGGTGGGCTAAGGTAGCAAAGAACAGAGACTTCCTGCCAGCTGGGTGGTGCTTGTCCCTCATACCCTTGGCCCCTTGCTTGGGTCACCATTTTTAGAGCCAAACCTCTGGGGCTTGTTTCTCACACCCTGGGGCTGAGCCAGGCCAGAATAATCCTGCTGACAGTGCTTAGGGTCAGCACAGCACATCCTTGACTCCCTCCTGGTTCTTGTCTTGCACGCTTCTCTGTGTCTGTCTTGGAGTGGAGTCCTCTCCATTCTTCCCAGGCTCCGCCCCTCCCTTCAGCATCCAGCCCACTTTTCTCTTGGTTCTCTGGGCTCAGGCTTTCATGACAGCCTAAACCAACTCATTCCATATGGGTTTTTTTTTTTTTTTTAAGATTTATTTGTTGGAGCGAGAGAGCACACAATCAGGCAGAGTGGCAGGCAGAGGCAGAGAGAGAAGCAGGCTCCCTGCCGAGCAAGAAGCCTGATGGGGGACTTGATCCCAGCACCCTGGGATCATGACCTGAGCTGAAGGCAGCCGCTTAACTGACTGAGCCACCCAGGCGTCCCTCCACATGGCTTTAAATTCAGGGCCAAACAGGGGACCACAGTGTCCACTCCCCAGTATTTTTCATAACTACAAATCAGGTGAGAACGAACACTAGGGGCAGGGAAAGAAGATGGAGCAGAGGGCAGAATTATATGCTGAAGGACTCCTGTTCTAGGAAATAATTTTGCTAACTGCTTTTTTTTTTTTTTAAGATTTTATTTAGGGGTGCCTCTGCCTTCAGCTTGGGTCATGATCCCAGGGTCCTGGGATCGAGCCCCGCATCGGGCTCTCTGCTAGGCAGGGAGCCTGCTTCCTCCTCTCTCTCTGCCTGCCTCTCCATCTACTTGTGATCTCTCTCTGTCAAATAAATAAATAAAATCTTTAAAAAAAATAAAAAATAAAAGAGTTTATTTGTTTGTTTATGAGAGACAGAAGGAGAGAGAGAGAGGCAGAGGCAGAAGGAGAAGGAGGTTCCCTACTGAGCAGGGAGCCCAGGATTCGGAACTCGATCCCAGGACCCTGAGACCACGACCCGAGCTGAAGGCAGACACCCAACCATCTGGGCCACCCAGGTGCCCCATTGCTAACTGCTTTTTTCTTTTGCTTTCCTATAAACATGAGACCCTTGTGGCACCTGGCTGGCTCATTTGGAGAGCATGCAACTCTTGATGTTGGGGTCATGAGTTTAAGCTCCACATTGGGTGTCGAGATTACTTAAACAAACAAACAAATAAACTTTAAACATGAGATCCTCCTTCTACTGTTATCTTGGGTTTCCAACTAGACCATGACTTCCTGGATGAAACACTATGGATGGGCCTTGAGGAGGGAAACCCACATTAGTTATGCCTCCTCTGTGTCACATACCAGGCTGCTTAGTTGTTTGATTGTCCTGCTATTCCTTTTTTTTTTTTTTTTTAAAGTTTTACTTAAGTAATCTCTATGCCCAAAGTGGGGCTTGAACCCACGATCCTGAGATCAATCGTCAGATGCTTTACCAACAGAGCCAGCCAGGTGCCCCTCTCCTGATAATCCTTTTACAGGTGAGGAAACCAAGAAACTCAGTGAACTGAGGCTCAGAAACTCAGTGAATATGCCCCAGGCTGCACATCCAGGAATGGAACCAGGGCTAACTGATCTAGATCTTGGGAGCATGTAGTGCTGCTAGGGCTGAAGACCACCTCACAGCTTTCTGGACTCTGCAAATACCCCAAACTGGTCTTTCCAGTTGTAGCAAGGGAACACAAATGAACACATACACATCATACACACCAAGGTAACTGTGTCTACATCTGCCATGACCTAGGTCCTGGGGTCCCTCATCAGGCTGCATCTCAGGCTCCCTAGCCCAGAATGACCAGTAAATTGGACATGGACGGTGGTCCCAGAGAAAGCTGGGAGAAGCCATGACTCATGTCCATATCCCAGTCTTCTAGTTTCCCCAAAAGACTTCCATATCAGTTCATCACCAGAGCACCCCATCTTACCCTTAAGACTCATATGAGACCCCCCCAGTTGGTCCCTGTCCCAACAGATCAGGTTCACATTTTAGCACCCTTGCCACACTGCTCCTGAGAGGTAAACTGAGGCTGGAGTACGGAGGGTGCAAACATTCCAGGACAGGTGCCACCCCTGTCGTCCTCTAATCTTTAGTCACGGCTGGGGAAACAGAGTTACTGGTGACAGATTTCTAGGGCTATTCCTGCTGCTAGAAGTAAGGGGCTCCTCGGGCCTTTGCATCAGGATCAGAGCAGCGCTCAGGTCTCTCTGCCCAGAACCCACGGAGAAGTCAGTGCTGTCTCATATGTGTCAGGGCTTTTAGGTGTCAGAGAGGGGCTCCTGAGGCACTGCCCAGAAGACCAAAATGTAGCAGAGCTCTGGGTAGAGATGAAATGCAGGGCCAGAAGGTCAGGTTCTCCCCTGGGCAGGGCTGAGAGGTTTCTGCACTGAGGGAAGGCAGATACTCCTAATATTCCCCTACGGACACCCAGCGTGGCCCCAGGCACTGCCAGGACCCTCCCCACCCTCTTCACCCCTCCCACTCCCACCCAAGGCCAGGAGATGAGTCAGAGGCTGTGGCAAGGAGCTTCCTCCTAGACTAGGAGGAAATGAGCAAGGCCTTCTCAGATCTGAAAGCTCTAAA